>JARHVA010004609.1:0-85000 GCA_037957365.1 Torreya grandis
AAATTTGGCTTAGATCCACATAAAATAACATGTTTAAATTCTACATATACAAGAAATAGCACACAGAAGGGACATGAGCACATATCACTAACTATGAGAATAAAAGACATATAACGACATGCTCAAATTTCCACATACACAAGAAACAAACAATTTGGCTTAGAGACATGTATAAGGACATGTTCAAATCTCCACACATATAATTAACAAAGCACAAAAAAGGGACATGGGTACATGTCCAAGGAATATAAACATAGAAGTGGCATAGAGCTAGATATAAATGGAATATTTAATTTCCTCAAAATGGAAGAAGCATAGGAAACATATCAAGTCTAAACTAGGAAAGCTAGAAATGAAATTATGTATAACTGTGTAGTGTAAATATATTTAAATCCTAAGATGTACATATATTAAGTCTAACTAGTGATAGTCAATTAAAAATATAAGAAATGATTAGAAATGAGCACTATCAAGATATATCAATGAGTAAAATAGAATGTATAGAGTCTAAGGATAGAACCTGGTAATAGAAATTATGTATGAGATCCCCTTGAGTGGGTCGATGTATCAAATGAATAATCCTAGATCAGTGTATATGCCCCTGGTTGGTAGATGATATCAAGTTTATATTAGTATAGTAGACTAGAGTCTTGTAAGTAATCTATAAGCACTCAATAAGAACAAGTGAAGCATCTATGCATGATAAAACCAATTATAATAATATAGTTAGCATATATAATATCTGACAAGTGGTAGAAATGTAAACATAACAATGCATACAATCTATAAATTTATGTCATTTGAGTAATATTTGAATGTTTTTTATATTTTGACATGTTATATTGTTTTTGTATGTTTTGAATATAATCTATGTATAATTAATATGGAAATGAACTATGAATAAGGAATAAAGAAAGAGGTAAAGTATGTACAAGAAGGAACAAACCATACTAACTGATGAGTCTCATTATAACTATGGTTTGTTTCAAAAATAATAATGATAGTATCTCATATAATTTGAATCCTATGTTGTATTTTAATGTTGTTATAGTAGGAATTTGAGTATTGTTCACCATCAGAAACATAATAACCTGGGATGGTAAAGGGAATTACCTCATACTATGGAGTTAACCATTCTGAATTGTACTTTGGCATATTGATTATGATTTTTTAAATGGAAAACTATGCTTATTATAGACATATGGTGTTTCGGAGACTCTTTTTCTATAAGACTTGTTTTGAAAATGCTTATTTGTGTAGCATGAGTTTGACTTTGTAACTTAAGATATTGCTCTATTTATAACATTTCCTTTGTATGTGAATTTTTTGCCTTGATAAACTATACTATGAATGATTTTACGTAGGATGTTCAATAAATAACAAACCCTATTGACCAATATAATCAAATTTTATAATAGGAGAAATGATTCCTTGGGCTTGTTTGCCCAAACCTTGACTATGATAATCAAACTATTATATAGTGATTTAAACTTTTTTGTAATATTTAGTGTATTATTCCTAATTTAGTTAAAGGGTACGAGTGGTAAAATTAGTGAATAAATATTCAATAATTAGGATACTATTTTTTGTAAATTAGATTTCAATTTTGGCCTTTCTAAAAATAGTAATACTATGGACAAAATAAGACTTAACTATAAATTGGCTGATACGATTGAGACAAGGTCTGAGACTCACTATGTAGGTCTAGAACACTATCATAAACTAAGATCTAACCTTTTTTTTTTTATGATTGGAAAAGATCACCAAAAGTGGATAGGAGTAGCACCATTTTTGTATTCCACCTCTGTCATTGTTGTCTTGAGGACATAAGCTTTTTAGGTTTTGTTCACCTGGTTTGTGTGACCCTGTCCATGAAGTTTAGACAATTGGAAATTTGTAGATCTCCCTATAGAGTATATTTTATCTTCAAACCCTATGATCCATTATTATTTTACCAATTTATAGAAATAAGGTGGGTTAGTATGTGTAATATTCACTAAATTTGTATCCACACCCCTTGTATGAGTACGCTACCTACATACCAATACTCTTAAGAGAGATCAAGCCATATATATTTTTCCCACTTGATTTGATTTGTGAAATTGAGTGTATTAATATTAAAAATTATAAATTGGATGTACTTGAGGTGGCTAGGGACTAGTGTAAGTATTTGAATAAGCTTGTAAGTATATTGGTTGGTTATATGTAGAGAATAGGGAAGATTGCTTGAGTAGTCTTGTTTGTATTCTTGATTTCTTAGTGATATTTTTCAACCCTTTCCAAATGTTATTTGAATGGGATTTTATAGGGATATATTGGCTATGGGTTGAATTTGCTTTCATTATGCTAATAAGTAGAAGGAGGGGGAACCAAAAGGAACTCACCATTAAGGCTAAAAATGCACTTGGATAAGAGTGCCAAAAGTGGACAGGAGTGGCACTAGTGCTATAGTCCAAGTGTGGCATTATGTTCTTGAGATAATGAGTCCTATGGGGATGGAATAGTCATGGAAGAAAGAATTTGGCTTAGTTGGGATCAAGTATGGAAGGCTACATATGACTAGGAATTAGTGAAAAGATGCCTATGAGGGTCATGAGAACAAATAAGAGGGAACTATGGGTTGGGTGTCACAAGCCACACTCAAGTTACCAAATTTTGCATTTTATATGACTACATTTACCCCCCCCCCTTTATTATAGTGATACAAAAAAACCAAAATACTAAGACAAAGGAAAAATAAAAATTGAACCTAAACTTACCTATAAGGGTGAAGCTCATGAAGTTGTATGATGCTAGGTGTGCATAGAGAGAACACACTATGAAGTATTAATTTTCATTAAAAATAAAGAGTAGGTCGTTTATTACTAGATACATTATATCTAAAATAAGAGCATACAAATCTAGGTAAGAGAGAGAGAGGAAGAGAAAGGAAATAATACACCTCATCAGGTATGTGGACCAATAAAAAACTTGTGATACTGAGTGATGTTGGATGATGTTGAGTAATGTTGGATGTTGTTGTGCTAAGAGTATTATCATGAATAGAGATGAGTATATAATTCCCCAAAAGTGGCTCAAGAATGTAAAGGCTAGCCCTTTGGCTCCATCATCACCCACTAAGTGAATTTATGTGGTCACACATATACTAATCATTGTCTAGAATATGTATCCAATCCTTTTAAATAGGTGGCTCAAGAATACAAAGGGTAGCTAGTCCCTTGGCTCTAATGTTTCCCCATGAAGTGAAGCTATAAATTGATACCAGTATGAAATATATGTCATATGAGATGGATTCTAAATCCCATGAATTCTCTATAATATAGAAATATTGACATAGATAGTTGAATGTATGTTGGAAACTAGGCCACTCTTGGCCACTCCAAAAGATGGAGATTAGGCTTGTATGAAATCCACTCCAAAACTAGTAAACTAGGCTTATATGAAAGCCACTCCATAATGTAGAGGTTAGAATTGTATTAAATCCACTACGAAATGATGCCAAACACCTATAATTGGAATAAGGAACATAACTACTAAGAATGCCTAGGTAATTCTAAACTTACAAAGAAAATAAAATAAATGTGCCAAGCACAATGACCCTAATCACTAGTGTCTAAAATATGGATTCTAATTTAGAATTTATACCAAATACCATATCTAAAACTAGAAGTGAGAGACATCATGATGTGTATAATTCACCCTATATCTAGATTCTCTAAGCAAAAGTATACTGAAAACTATTGATTCTAAACTAATATGACTATGTAAAACTATAACTGAACCTAATTTTTTGCCTGCTTCTAGAAAGTCTAGTTTTTATGTTATTTAGATAATATTACCAAAAATGAATAGTATTGGTAATATTGCTATATTCCAATCTTGGGTCTATTATCTTGGGCCAAATCTGGTAACTATTTTAATATTTTTACTATCTATCTAGTCTATTATGACTAGTTTGATGTCTGGTTGTTGTTATGGCTGTGTTGAATGTTGATTTTTTGATCATTAGGATCTTTGATCTCTATGATAAAACCCATGTTTTATACCCCCTCTTCTGAGGGTAGGAATGAAGACCTTGTAATGATTTCACTTAGAAGAAAGAGACCTACAAGTGTGTTATTCTATGAATATACATGATATATCAATGATAATTGACAACATATTTCAAGATATAGCATGGTTTGTAATGAAAGATTGTTAGATAAATAGGGGTATGCCTAGATAGATATAACAATGTAATAACATGTGCAATGTGCTAAACTAGAATTGGAAGTGTTATTTCTTATTTTTTATTTGACAAGGAGGGATGGAGCATGATGTCCATCATGACATCCAAGATAGCAAGATAATGCATGATGTGGATCATGGCATTGCAAACAATGAGAAGAAAAAAAGAAACAAGAACACAAGGCAAGAATCAAGAAGTGTATAAAAATGGCCAAAGGGATAAACAAATAAGGGACATATGCACATGTCACTTAAAATAGAAAGCAATCATACAAGGCATGTTGAAATGATGAATACACATACAATTGAAACAAGCAAGGGTTAGCATGAGGTCCACAATCATATGGAAAATTATAGACAAAGGAAATCATAAAATGTCCTAAGGCACACACATGAATATAAACAAAGGACATTGGAAAATTTCCTAAGGCACATATAGGAGATAAATAGGAAATATGGAATGTAAGCAATCTAGATACAAAAAGTAAGAAAGGAAAGTATGTAAAAACTAGAAATATAATCACATATAACTAATCAAAGGAAAAATGTTAAAGTATGAAATACATATTAGTAAAAGACTAGGTATATGCTAATAAATACACAAGTGATATATACTAGTGAGAATTGATAGAGTGATCTGCGTAAGCTAGTAAATAATGTACATCATCATGATAACTAGAATGTGTGTTGTAGAAATGATATAACCTAGATGGTGTAGTCATGTAGAAGATGCCCCTAGTAGATAAATATATCAATGTATGTCTCAAATGTAGAAGTAAGATGCCCCCTTAATGGGTAAAGTGAAGTAATCAAGGATATAGATGTTACTACACAGACTCAAATAAGATTAAGTGAAGCATGGTAATGTAGATAAATTGAGAAACAATATCATATAATAGTAAATCTATGTCTAACATGATAGTAGAAATGTAAAGCATGGATGATGCAGACAATCAAAATGTTTTTGAAATTTTGGATGTTTTTGTATTTTTGAAATATTTGAATGTTTTTGGATTTTTGATATAATTTATGTACAATCAATCATGAAGAGACCATGTGCAACAAAAATTGAGAAACTATGTACAAGTAAGCAAGAAGAAACTATATACAAGTGAGACTGAGGAGAGGTGATAATAACTGATGAGTCTCATAGGAGACTCCTTATCATGGTTTCCTATATCAAACAAAGGAATCATGCATGATTTTGAATCACAAGGGAATGGCTATGACTATGATTCTAAATATTGAGATTTATTGTTGGTATCTTGGAAATCATAATAACCTATATTATTCCACTCATCATTATCATCTTGATTTTTAACCAATGGAATGCTAGTGTTGACTTTTGTTGTATTTGGATCTTTTCTTTTGATGAACTGTGTCTATGAATGATTTGCCTTAGGATGTTCAATAAATTCCAAACCTTGGTGACAAACATTATCAACTATTAGAATAGTAGTGATTCCTTGAGCATCTTTGCCCAACCCTTGACCTTGAAAATCAAACTATTGTAGATATTTTTAACTAAAGCCATATTGATTTGAAATTTGAGCCTCATTTTTGAGACGTAGATATGCCTCTTTTTTATGCTTTACCTATGCTTATGGTACTATTTATTTCTTTGATTTTTCTTTTTAATCCCTTTATTATTTTGAGTCATGCTTTGGTTACCACTTTTGTACTATTTTTAAATTTGACCCTTTGTGAATATGTTCCCATGTCACTATGGATTGCTAGACTGATTTGCCTTATATACAGTCTTCATTAGCAATTATCTATTGTATATGTTGTTTTAGTGCTTAACATGAATCTGTATGATGCCTATCCATTCTATGATATGAACAATAATATTGGAATCTTCTCTCTAGATGTAGAGGAGGTAGTTTTATCAACTTAGATTTAATCATTTCCATTAGTACCTAACTTGAACTCTTATTTGATCTTTGAATTATTTTTGAATCCCTAGTTGTAGAGTTACTTTGTTGTGATTTATTGTTTTGATATATAACATTACTTGTAACCAAGCGAATGTGCATGTACATGATTGATACTAGGGTGCCTTTGAGGATTTTGTATTATGATTTGATTTTCCAACTTTGTGATCTTTTCATGTAATATCTGATTATGTGTTTGTAAATCTGAAATTAACTTGCTCATACTAGTGATTTGATCCCTTAGAGTCTCAAAAGTGAATATGTAAGCACATATGTTGAAGAAGATTTGAAGAAACTATAGGCTGAATTATGCATTAGGAACAATAGTATAGGCTACCTCACCTTTTAGAAGGGTTATAGAATGTAATTGTTTAGAGGGAAAGTAGATATCACCCTCTTAGGGAAGAGGAGAAGGAAATTCTTTCCTATGAATAATATGTGACATTGAAACTTGATAGGTGGTTGTTAGCTTATGTAGATACTAAAAAGTAGCCAAAGAGTCAGATAAATATAGGTAGAAACCAAGTATAAGGGATGAGATGCATGTAATTGGAGTTAAAAATTGTATATAAATATGAATATAAAGAACATTCCTCATGAGAGATAGCAAGTTTGGGATAGAAAGCATGAATGTTTTCATGAATGCATAATAAACTTTGGCATATGATATGAAATTTATAATGTGTTTAACATGATAAACTTGAACATTATCCATATGAGAGATATAAATAAAATGGTAGAGAGCATGAAATTATGCATAAATGCATAAAGAGTTTTGACTTGTAACATAATATTTCTAACATGTTTAGAAAAATAGAGTTGGAAATTATTCCACATGATAGAGAGAGAGTATGTAAAGTAGATATTGAAATCTTGTGCATTCTTAGAAATAATTTTTTTAATATCATCCTTATTATGAAAATTAAGCATGAACAAGAAATAATGAAGCTTTACATTAACATATGGTAAACTTCATAATTCATGTACATGATAGGACCAAGTATGGTCTCCTTATTATTTGCAATAAATGTATGAAAAATTTAGAAAAAAGTGAGATCCATTTTTACAATCTATGTTTTAGATGTAAGGTGATACCTCAAAAAGAAAATAGGAGCTATTACATGCAACTAGGGTTTTGACAATGATATTTTTACAAAATACTATGAAATTTTTTAAATGAAAGTGGATTTTTTATTTAAATATGCAACTAAAAATTGAGAAAATTATTGGAAAATGCTTGATTGAATAGGACCTAGTATATGCAACTAGGGTTTTGAGATTTTTTTTTTTTTTTTTTTTGAAATTACTATTAAATTTTAAAACTTAATGCTAATTTATAATTTAAATATGTAGGTAAAAAATCAAAAAAATATGGGAAAAATATTGGAAAAATATCGAGACTTAGTATGGGCAACTAGGATTTGAAAGAACATTATTATACAATTTACTACTAAATTTTAAAATTTAATGCTAATTTATAATTTTATTATGTATGTGAAAATTTAGAAATTTACTTGAAAAATTAGCTAGGAATTTATCCTAGGGTTTTTATGTGCAAATGAAGTAAGATGGGTTCACCAAATGATTTAACCTTTTTAGGAATATCTAGTGTATTTTTACTAATTCAGTTAAATGGTTTGAGTAGTAAAATTATTAAATAAATATTAAATAATTAAGATACTAATTTATGTAGATTAGATTGAAATTTTGACCTTTCTAAAAATAGTAATAAGATGGAGAAAATAAGACTTAGATGGAAACTAGCTGATATGACTAAGATAGGGTCTAAGATTCACTATGTAGAACTAGAACACTATCACAAACTAAGATCTAACCTTCATTTTATGATTAGATAGGAATGAAAAAATTATACAGGAGTTATACTAGCACTATAGTCCACCTCTACAACTATTATCTTAAGTATTTAATCTTTTTACATTTTGTTCATCAGGTCTGTATGACCTTGTCCATGAAGTTTTAATAGTTAAAATTTTATAGAGCTCCCTGTAGAGAATATTTTATCATCAAACCCTATAATCCATTGTGATTTGACCAATTTTGATAAATAGAGGGTGGGGGGTGGTATATTGTGTGTAAAATTCACTGAACATGTATCCACACTCCTTATTTGGTCACACTACCTACATACCAATACTCTAAAGAGGTATCAAGCCATATGTATTCTCTAACTTGATTTGATTTATGAAATTGAGTGTATGAATATGAAAAATGCTAAACTAGATGTACATGAGGTAGCTAAGGAATATTTCAAGGATTTGAATAAGCTTGTAAGTATATTGGTTGGATGTATGCAAAGAATAGGGAAGATTACTTGAGTAGTCTTACTTGTATTCTTATTTGGTTAGTGACATTTTCCAACCCTTTATAAATTATATTTTAATGGGATTTTATAGGGATCTATTGGTCATAGGTTGAATGTCCTCACATTAGGCCGATAAGGAGAAGGATGGGGAACCATAAGGAACTAACCATTGGGGCCAAAAATGTACTTGGATATGAGCATTAAAAGAAGATAGGAGTGGTACTAATGCTATAGTCCAAGTATGGTGATATTATCCTAATCTAATGAGGCTTGGGGGATGGACTAGTCATGGAAAAATGGGTCTAACTTAGCTAAGATCAATTATAGAAGGATATGGATGATTTGGAATTAGTGGAAAGATGCATATGAGGGTCATGAAAGCAAGAAAGAGGGACTTATGGGTCGGGTGTCATAAGTCAAAATCAAGTTACCAATTTTTATATTTTATATGACTACATATATATTTGTGAACAAAATTATACCATATTAAATATTGAGCCTCATTTTGGAGAGGTATATTTACTTGAATTATCTATGCTTATTGTAATATTTCTTGATCTAATTGTGTCTTTTGAACCTTATCTTTTTTTAAGTTATGTTTTGGTAACCATTTTTGTATTGTTTCTAAGTTTGACCCTTTTTGAACTGGTAAATGTGTCATTATATATTTTGATGATGTGTCGTTATGTGAGTCATCTATATCCATTATTTTTTGTATTTTAATTTTTAATGTTAAACATGAATTTGTGTGGTTCCCATGTATTTTATGATATGCACAAAATTATTTGTATCTCCTCATTGGGTGTATAGGGGGTAGGTTAATTAAATTAGATTTAATAATTTCCCTTAGTACCTCAATTGAACTCTTATATTAACTTTTAATGATTTTTAAATCAATAATTATAGATATACTTTATTGTGATTTATGATTTGGATATGTAACATTTATTACCACAAATTTACTAGGTGAAGATGCATATACATGATTTACATTATTGTGCCCTACAGACCTTTGTCTTGTAAATTAATTTTCCAACATTGTAATATTTTCATGTAATAGTTGATTCTAATTTTGTTAACCTATAATTTTATTGATCATACTAATAAATTGATCACATAGAGTCTCACAAGTGTAAACACTAGTTGTTTCTCATTGAACATATAGGCACACATCCTTTATGGAAGAGGTGTGAATAGGATAAGTATGGGGATTAGGTAAACCATTATAGGCTGATTCATGTCATGGAGGGGTGATAAAATGGACCTAATTAGGGGGAATGTAGTTATCACCCTTATGGAGATGAGGATGAGAAGGATATTCTTTCCTCTACATAAGACATGACATTGAAACTTGAAACATAGTTGTCAGATTATGTGCTAAATCATCTATGCATGTATGGGTTTGCTTGTTAATTGAATTCAACATAGGAGAAAAATAAAATTATATGAGATATGAAATATATTTTAATTGATATAAAACATCATCTATACATGTGTTTATGTCTTTGTTGAGTTCATTACAAATTATAGGGAATAAGAATGCAAATGAAAGTAATAAACTTTATAATAAAAAGTGATTAATTTATTTTATCATTATGATCATGATTATATGAAATAAAAATTATAAGATATATGGATTTTAATTATGAGTTTTGGAAATAAAATTTGAGTATAAAGATAAAAATATATGAACCTTAATTGTGTCTAGGGTTAGTGTTATTTGAATCTAGGGTTTCTTTGCAAAAAAATTAAATTATATTCAAATAATTTGAAACCCTAATATGAAAATTATTTAATTAGCTAGGTTTTATAAAAAAATATAAAATCAAAATCATGCATCCCTAATTGATTGCACAAAAATTTAGAAAATGTAAACTAGAGTTTGAAGGAATATCAAAAGTAAGTTGGGTTCACCAAATGATTCAACCTTTTAGGGTTTTGACTATGTAAATCCTAAGTTATATTAAAGGGTTGAGTTGTCTAAATCAGATGAATAATATGAAATAATTAACCACTAAATTTTTTTATATATTTTTAATTATTTTACTTTCTAAAAATATTAATAAATATAAATAAATAAAGAGTTATCTAGAAAATTACTGTCACAAAAGATCTAGGTTATAAAAACTAAGTTATGGACAAGTTTGAGTGTCATCAATAGGGTCTCTAGGTCTAATTATTCATTAGATAATAGTAGCCACCTAGATATTAGCACCATAATTATCTAGTGTCCTTAAAATGGTTCTATTTTCCTCTTTATAGGAGCACCTACACCTATGTTTCTAGGTTCTATTGCTACACATGAAATATGGAACTTTGCATTGTGCCTAAAATAACTAATTTAGTATGAAAACCCAAATAATCTTTTCAATTATTAGATTAGCAATAAATTTGTGTTTGTGAGTAGGATAGGCTAGACATCCTCAATACCCCACTATGAATATAGTTGTATGCATAACATTACTCTGAGAAGGGATCAAGATCGATGTAGTTATCCTACATAGTGGTTGATGTAAGTGCAAGTGAATGCTAGAATGAGAGTGGTTTTGAATTCCTTGAGTGTGTTTGAGATTGAAAATATTTGAAATATAGGCTTAGGATAGATTTAGATGATATTATCCATAACTAGGGTAGAATAAGGATCAAGTACCTTAATTTTTTCTCAAATTGTTTCTTATCTGGATATGCATTTACATCTATTTTCCATCTAGTTTGTAGAGGTCAAATAGTCTTTTATTTATAGTGATCTATAGTTTTATTGGATAATAAAATGTATTTAGGCTAAACTTAAGAGGGGAACACATTGGAAAATATATATTTTCAAGAGAGTTAGAGTGAAGGACATTAATGCCAAGTTAAGGACACTAGTGCCATGTGGCTCTAGTGTCCTTAATGTGGTGCTAGTGTCTAATAGATACATTATTGAGCACATTAGATTGGGATCTAAGAATGTTATGCTAGAATTTGTTTGAGTTGATATAATATGTATATGGTCTACACAATGACTTTAAAAGTGTGATAAAGGCCCTAGGATAAGTCTATGATGAATCTAGGAATAGGCTGTCTCAAGCAACACTTTTAACATCTAAATAACACTTTTGGTTGATTAAATCTATTGTACACCTATATAAACCTTAATATTTATTAAAAACATAATACATATATAAAATCTTAAAGTGTTCCACTTTTACATGGGTGAATTTTGATAGTTATGATCATTATTGTTTGTCTACAACAACCCACTCTAGTCTGAACTAAACCACTCACATTAACAATTATTTTATAAAATCACACCTATCCGTATTGTCAAACTATAATCCTAGTGTTTTTATGGCATGATAAATTATTCAAATGGATCCATATAAAAATAATAATCTCTTATTTAAAAGGATTTATAAAATATTTGTGATACATATTTACACTATTTCATAATAAAAAAAAATTCACAATTCTTCCCAAGTTACATACCTATCACTAATATTAGTCATAATCAAAGTCTAAATCACTTGAAATCAAAGTCTAGGAAGTCATTTTAAATTATAAATACCAATAATTATCTATATACACATATGAAAATATAAAAAATACACAATCAAACTAATTAGGAAAACTAAGTATGGCTTGATTTCCCTCCTTAAAGTATTGTATTTGTAGGAAAAAAAATAATCATTAGGTGGGCGTGATTGGGTTTATCTCAACCCATTAAAATTCCTAATTTTTTTACAATTTTAAAACCTTCACATGTAGTTTATGGTTTCAAGGAAAAAGAGGATAATATATTGACCTTCGTGCATCGTCAAGGTTTGGGATCACAAGTACAAATCAAGAAAGTATAGTCAAAGGTGATTATATAGTCACTTTTATGTGCTTAAATGTAGTTAAATACTAACCAATAATTCACTATAAAAAAGTGGTACTAACTCAATCTTATAGAATTGATCCTATACAAGCAAAAAATCATCCCCTAAACCAATCAAACTATAGGAATGCTTATCACTAATTTACTCTTCAAGAAGATAGTTATAGTTACAAAGTCAACTAAAAAAGATATGCATCATGTTCTCTTTCATAATTTTAATTTTTGTCACACATACTTATTAAATCAAAAGAATTATTTTTAATCATTTACATTTAGATTTATGCTTGCATGCCACATTTACTTATCTAATTGTATTATAAAGTTTATATTCTATTTAGATGAATCTAACTCATTAATCCAAATAAGGGTAAAATATATTGGTGAACCCACACACATATCAAATAATGAAAAACCCTAGGGTTTCCTTAAGGGTTTCATTTCTAGGTTTTTATATTTTTGTCTTATGGTTACATGTATGAATTCTAATTTTCCACATACAAAAGATAATTAATATTTTCACCTTTGGCCCTAGCCTTCTTCATTCTTACATAATCTCATCATATTCCATCCAAGAAAGATAGTTACATTGTATGTCTCAGAAAAATTCTATATTAATTGGGACCCATATAGAGAATTATCAAATTCCTATTAGTACAACTAAAATGGTTACAATGAATGTTTCTTTTTATTTTGACAATACAATTATTTATGAATATGTGAAAATAGATGACTATGTTGATATCCCTCTATTGAGGTATGATAATAAATATAATAAAAATGATCATTATGATCAATATAAATATGAGGTACTAGATATAATTAATTAAAATTATCTTAATGGGGCATATCCTAACCAAGTTAAAATATTATCCAAATTGAGTGAATAACTCCATCATTGTCTTAGAGAGTTGTGTAGAGTTGTCTAATTAACTTAGAATATAAGGCATCACACGAAGATAATATTAATACATCTCAAGTACATAGAAAAAGTATCTTTACATTATTCTCTAATCATTTAAATCTTTTACTTTTAAATCTAGTATTTATATCACTACTGCCAATACCATTCACATGCGTACACCTTTAGTGACCTATGTGACATCTGTCAAAAAACTATAGGAAACATTATGGTTTAAAGATATTTTTATGCCCATTCCTATGTAAGTAACCTTAACCACATATATTATGTCTATACATACTCCATTTCCAACATCACATAATGCACATTACTTTGAGCACACTGTTAAAATTTTAAGATCTAGCCATGTGATGGATTCACACACCTTGGTTTATAAACTATTATCTCTTGCGATATTAGCCTACAATTTTATTTTTTATTACATAACACACCCTAATTCCATCATGAAATCATGGAAACTCTTTTATTTTTTTTGAGTCTTTTATTTTGATTTAATGGATTTTGGTGGCATTGGCTTATTTTAGTTTCTAGTTTAGCAGGATAAAGTGTCCTTAGATGTGAAGCCAAAATTTTAGTCTTGATTCATGGTTTTAACAAGGTTAGAAAGAAAAAATTTCATTAATAAATCCTAAAATTTTCCCTCATATTACTTATTTATCTTTTATAAAACACCTTATTATGTGTCTATCCACACCTTTTTGGCCTATATAATTATGATATATATACATATTGTATGAATAATGTATATGCATATTATTTTAGTTAAATCTAGTTATCTTTATATAAACTAGTATGATTTAATGGATTTAATTTTTATGGAGTTACTAATGGAAAGTGAATAATGAAGAATAAAATTCTTTCAAACTATCTTATACCTACATCTATAAAGGAGAGATATACATTTGACTTGTTGCCAACCTATAGTAAGTGTCTATACATATTTATGGGATAAAACAAATTAGTTTTGGAACAACAAAAAACATGAAAGTAAGAAAATTATTAATCTTGAATATTATTTAATATTTGGATCCCCATTGATAATTTATAAACTTTTTAAAAAAATAGTATCTCATTTTTAGTATGTATGCAAAAGTTATGGCTCTTGGAAGAAACCTATAACAATGTTGTTGCTATCCCATAGAAATGACTGTAGGTGAATTTTTTAGAATGTGATGGTTTTAAGAATATTTAAGTGGATCTTATCATTGGTTTGAATAATGGAGTGGTTCCTAGACTATAGGAAAATGAATAATTTGATTATAAGATTTACTAAACTATAATTTTCCTTTATGTAACAATTGTTTCCATTAGAAGTCAGTTGGCAATTTGGATTTAAAGATCTCTTCCATGATTCAAGGAGTTGAATTGATTCCTTGAATATAAGGATGAACATATTAAATATTTATTATCCATTTAATCATTTTATTTACAAAAATTAATATTTAACTATTTGTATTGTTGCAGCTGAATAAATTTATTATTGTATTGTTATAACCAACTATATTTTTGGTGATACCATGTATATTTAGTTGTAAACACTATGTTATTTTAGGTTTTATTCACACTAAAATAAATTTAATGAGGTATCCTCTAATGATTTAGGATTAGTGAAAAGGTATTCACTTTAAGGCATGAGTTATAGGGTATTAGGTTTTATAAAAAACCTATTGGTGGAATAATGGTGAGGGAGGTAGATTGTTTACCATAGATGAGTTGGAGATGGGTGAACCTATATATACTTGATATGGGTGGATTTATGATAATTATAACTAATGAGGGTATAACTTTAAAATAAACTAAAAAATGGGGGAAAGGTAGGATAGGAAAGGAGGTTTTTGGACCACACTAGATGAAACCTTTCTAGACTAGTACTTGAACTTAGGTTAGATAATAGATCACATACCAATATTTTTTATAAGATATTATAGCACACTGATAATCATAGTCAAGATTCAAAGGGGACTATAATAAAAAAAAAATTAAATACATGAAATCAAAGCTTTGCACATTTATTACATTGCATTATCATATCTATAATGGGGGATTATGATTTATATGAAAAAAGTATTCAAATTAGCTATAGCTTAATATGAATTATTTTAAATAAAATATAAATTATATAAAAAAAAAGAATAATAAACTAATATGATATCACTTATTAAATAATATAGAAGTTAGAGAAGAATTGATATTTACACAGGACTACTTCATAACTTCTTATTAATCTCAATAGCCAAAATTCTCCTCATTTTGAGACTAGAAGGTTACAAATATAAATAGGATTAGGATGGAGAAGGCCTCATTTATCAAGTGAAGTATAATAATTTAGTTCAAAAAAATTAATTTCATCCTAATCTCATACAAAATATGGATATATAATAATCATCTCAGAATAGACTCTTATAGCTAAAAATATAATATATACATGTAATGTATATATAAAACCAAAGTTATAAATTAATAAAAACATGCAAGAAGATAATTATATTTATATGGTTGCTGATGTGGCACCAATATCCAAATAAAATGGAGTGACTATTATAAGGATCAAACTATTCATTGAAATTCCTTGTGGAATCAAAACTAGGTCTCCTAGAGTTTGCATGAATGTAAATCCTAAAAATCAGTAACTTTGAGATACTAGAGTGACATTAGCATTTGGATTAATGGTTGGACCTAATCTTGAAGCTATTTTTTTTACCCTAAGTTCTTCAAATAATGTATGTGCTATATCAAACTCTATATTTATGACATCAAAATTGATCATGGAAGGTTTGAAGATTTTGATGGGATCTACCATAAAACTTGTTTGTTTATCTTCTAAGATCTTGAATTATGCTCCTAGAGATTTAGCTCTTGTCACCCTATCCTTCGTAAAGTTAAAAAATTACAATTTTTTGTCATTGGTTCTATATAAAGTGCCTTACAATTTCTCCTTGAATTTTTTTGTAGCTTCTTGGAGGAAGTTCTCAAAATTTTGCTTGTTGACTACTTCACTTATAGGAGTGATCACATTAGTGACCCTCATGTCCTTAAATATTTCCAAAGCCTCACTTTCATGATTTGAGAAATTTCACAGTAAAGTCTTCATCTAATTATTCCAATTGAGGGAAGCATCCCTTATAATAATTACATAGTTAAGGCACCATGATGCATCCATACTAGACATCAAGTATAATTGGCTGAAGGTACTAGTTATATAGCATTAAACCAATAAATTCAACCTCTTCTCTAGTTATTTAATTTGATGGAAAAACTTGGTTATATTTATTCTATTGTATTATCTTAGTATCTTATAAATTTATATACTATAATTTTTTTTGTATAACTTAGTATTTTCACTTTGCACATCATCAATTATCTTTCAAGGAACATGTATAAATTATCTTTGTCAAAGTATTTGATGTGTTTCTTATTTAATTTTAAATATCTCTTTCATGGATTCATTTATTGAATCCACAAAAGTGAATAAATCTCTAGTATATTCATTAGGATCCCTTTGATCATTTTTTGATTTCTTTTCCAAGATAAATAAATTCTCTATTTGCTCAAATTCAATTTATTCGCTTGTGTGTAGATTTAAATCCTTCCTCTTCCTTACCATTTGGATAGTTACATTATTTTTTTCAAATTGGGTAGATACTATAGGTAAATCTAAAATAACTAGGTTCTCTCTATCATTCATTACATTCTACATCTCCTTTGCCCATTTAGGAATAACAAGCTCCCTTGGTTCTTCATCTTTTAGGCTAGGGTATTCTGATGTGAAAGGTTGAGGAGTCATTGGAGGAGGTGTTACTTATGGAGGTTCTAATGATGCACTTGTTTGTATGGAGAATTATAGAGGTATATAAAAAATCCTCTTTTAATGTAGTGACTTACAATCACATATAAGGTCAATCCTAGATTTTTCTCAATACTCATAGTGGCTAACTATATGGGTGAATATTGTGGCATGGGTGAGTCTAATTTAATTGGATGTTTCTTGAGGTCTAGTGGACTTCTAGGGTTGTAGATGGAAATTTTAAACCAAATTTTAAAATAAACCCCTTTCTTTAGGTCCTTTATTTTCATTCAAGAATAAAGATTGGACATATCATTAGAACTAGACAAAGTAATATTTGGGATAGAGATATGGAAAAATGTAGATGGACAATTTATAGTCTAAATAGATGAAACAAGGGAAGAAATTACCTCAATTATGTTTTATCTTCATTATTAAATGATGATTTTATGATCTAAAGATACAATTAGAGTTTATTCTTATTTTAATATTTTGAAGTTCATGGATTTAGCCTTCTCTAGTTCTATCTCTTCATCATCTAGGGAACTTGTTCACTTAATTTAGGCCTAGTCCCCATCATTGTTTTTGCATATTATTTATCTTCATTAGCTGAATACTCAAATAAAGATATCATTGGCATAGGATCTTCTTCTTCTTATTCATTAAGGGATTATTATATGGTGGGGAGATGAAAATATGTATTTATTTTTTTGTTTTCCCTTGGAGGAAGTGGAATGAATCTTAAATTTACTCTAACAAGTGACCATAGGGGGAAGTGGAAGGAGAGGGACATGGTAAAATAATTGAAGGAGCTATAGTATTGGAAAGTATGACTACAGGTGATGGTGAAGGAATAGTGAATAGAGGGATAATATTAGTGGGAATAATGGTGAATGGATTATGGGATACCACAATAGGGAGTGATAGATAGGATGCCTACTAATTGATGATAGTGGATGGTTGTGGACTTATTAGATGTGCTTGAGAAAGAGAATAAGTATTTGAAATTTATATGAAATAATATCATATAAAATTATGGAAATTTAACTATGTTGTAATTATGGATAATAAGGGGGGGTTAATTATTTTCCTTGAAACAATCCTTCAATTTTACTTATCATTAATGAAGCATTAAATCACATACATACATTAACAAATGCATAAATAAACATCTATGAAAGTAAACAACATAAGATCACATAGTATATGTGGAAAAACATATCATGGGATAAACCAAATGAAAAAAAACTTGGAATAAATTATTATAACAAATGAATGATAATTTAGTGAGGCACCAGCCCCATAAGGAACCCAAACCCCTTACTATTTAAACACCAACTCAACTAATCCTTCAGTGAGCAAAAACTTACAAGGAAAACCAACCCCCTAGGTAATTTAGAAAAAACTAAAATAAATTAAAAATATGATCACATTTTAATACCTTTTTCTCACTAAATTTATGATGATCCACTTATTTTTTTCTTTAAACTCTTTTATCTCTCTCAAATAGCCTATTAGTCCTTCTCACTCAACTAGCCCTTTCCTTAGCAGAATCAGGTCAAATAACCTTCCTCATAACTTGTATAAATATTTTTAGATATTAATAAAATAATAAACATAAATATCTTATTATATTCAATCTCTCTCCCTTATTTCTAAAACTCTATATCATTCAATTTTCTCCTCAATATTCTAACTAGTAAAATTAGGCCTATTAGACCTTCTCTTTATACTTGAGTTTTGATCTCACTCATATTGGTCAGCCAAGAACTTATCCATAATTGGATAAAATTTTTAATACATAAAAAAAATGTTTAAAAATTTAAACACCTACTACATAGGTATTTCACCACCCATAAGGACCAAAACGACCATTAGGCCTGATAGAAACCTAATGTAATTAGGCCTTCATAAAGCACATGTTTCACCTTGATGACCTTGGACCACCATGAGCCTAAAAAAATGGATAAAAAACTTTAAAAATTATTAAATTATACCATTTATAATCTCACCTTATGTCCCCAACACCATTTAGTTCATTTCACTCCTTGAACCACGTAATTAGGTCTACTCACAATTAAGCCTTCTCAATGTTAGAAAGTCTGTCTTACAAATCTAATGAATACACTCAACTTTGACACATAAATAAAAAATCACGTTGATATAAAGTAAATGACCTTATTTTCATCACCAAGTCCATTATACATCACAATATATGTAAAAAGACCTCAACCTAATCAGCTTCATATGCTCACTTAGAACTACACACAGGGTTCAAAAACCCATTCAAAAGCCTTTGACTTTTTACACATTCATAGGAGTTTACCATGCATAAAAATGTGTCAAAATTAACCTATGAGACATATAGGAAAAATTAATTTGAATTTTATTTTTAAAATTCATGTAATAAGACTCAAGAACATCATTTTCACTCACACATAGAAAATTGCTTGTTGCTCCAAAAACATAGTCATGAAAATCAAGATTTAGAACACCTATGTGAAAACTTTTATGAACTTAAAATAGATTTAAATGATTATTAAAAATAATTATAACATATTTTAATATATATTTTATTATTTTAAATATAAATATTTTTCTTACGAACCAATATGATGCCTTCACCCCACACAGACTTCAGTATGTTAGACAGGTCACATTGGGAACACCTTTTTGCTTGTCTATGAGCATATTCAAAACTTATAACAAAAATGGATATTATATATATGTATTTAAAAATTACCCCATGAATTCTTATCCATACCTAATCCACTACAACTAATCCGTAATCTCATTCTCACTTCTATGTGGTTTTCTCATTGTCTTCCTTATTAGGCCTATCTAGTGATAGGTCAACTTTCATGACCGATTTAGCATATTTAATGTATAGAAACTGATAAAAAAACTTACATGGGCACAAAATATAAGTATAACACATCATCCTACAATAATTTTGATTCTTTTACTTGGTCAACCATACCTAATACAATAAAATTATGAGAAAGAAGGGTTTTCCTTTGGCTTCCACTCACTCTTTTGACAGACCAATGCCACCTATAGACTCCTAGGAGAGTCCTATAAATGATAAAATCATAAAACTAGGTAATATAATAAATTTTGAGCTATTTTAAACAATAAATTTCCTATTGGATCATTATGAGCATTTTAGGAGGGTTTAGATTTCCTTCCATTATTAGAAACCATTCATAAAGGATTTCTCCTCAACTCCAAAACAAATGCCAAGAAATTTAAGATAAGAACCTATTGAGGTCAAAATACCCCCAATTTTTTAAAATTGGGGACATTGAAATAATTTGAACCATAACCACTGAAAACTCAATGTGATTAGATCATTGTTAGAATTTGAAGATCATCCACTTTGATAAATTTGGCTTACTAGTTTATGATTTTTCTTTGAGATTACTTAATGTTTCTAATAATTGGTATTCATGTATTATAGCTTTAGGTTTCAAGGAGCCCTTATGAATATATCATGCTTATAATTTACATATTGACTTTATTCAAGTTTTCAACAGATTTTAGTTTATGAAAATTGTAATCTAAATTCATGTTTTGAAAGCTCTCCTCCAAAAACCCTAGCATAAACCCTTGGTTCAAATTTGTATTTGGAGGGAGTATTTCATGGGAATATTTCAAATTATTATTTAATCCTAATTTTATGTGAAGCTTAGTCATGTTTTACAACATGACCAAACCCTAGCCTAAAATCATGTTTGGTCCCTTTTCATTGTTTTCCCCCTTTTATCCTTTATTTTTAACCAAGTCTAACATTTGTGATTGGTAGGATTCTTTTAATTTTCTAGCATGGTCCCCTTTATTACCTATTTAACCTAAAACCTTAACACTAAGGCCGTATTCATGTTTATTAACATGAATAAGACCTTATTCTTAGCATTTTAGCCTAAGTCTTATTTCTAACTAAGTCCAACTTAAACACATTGATTTTTTATAGATCCAATGTCCCATGCTCCACCACAAGGGGAAAATCTAATGGAGTGAGGAAAAAATGATTAACCTAAGAATTTGGGCCTTTAGACCAATCATGTGTGAGCATCTAGACCATGATTGATGGCTTCATCAAGACTGAGGATCCAATAAAGTGAATGCATTGACAAAAAGTCAAAAAGCCCAAGAAGCCCTATGTAGCTACCATGTGGCACTCCTACATTCGTGACTTGATAAAAAGTGGTATTATATATTAAAAGGAACCAATCATGTAAAAGTGTCTAGGTCAAGATCAATGATTCACTACCACTCACCCAAAATGGATCCAATGGAGTGAAGCCAATGTTCAAATGTCAAAGCCTAGAGAGATTCTCGTGAGGATGACAAGTGTCATCATATTAGGGACTCAAAAAGAGATCGAAAACCCATGGGACCTCCCAAAATTTCAATAATGTCAAAGCTTAGAAGCCCCATAAATCCAACATGTGGTGCTCTCATAATCATCAAGAATGAATGAACTAATGACATGTATTCACTTGGATTCTAATCAAATGGATCTTATTTCATTATACCTCTTGATCAAATGGAGTGAATTAAATATAAGATAGATGGAATATAGGAACTTTAAGAGCTTAAAATTGACAATTGCATGACTAAAAATTGACATCTGTGAGGCCATCATTAACATTTGCGTGACCATCAACTTTAAGCCCACCAAAAATAAAGAACTTAATAAGCTTAAATTTGATGTTCTCATGAATGTCATTGATGCCTATGAGGTTATCATTAACATCTATTAGGCCATCAAATTAAATCTCTTTAAACAATTTACTTAGATAAATAGGTTATGTTTTATGTCATTCGAGGGGTCATTTGATATTATGATTTAAAACATACCATAAATATCTTAACCTAAGTCTATAACATGTTTATTGACATAAAATAAAATTAGCTTAAAATATTTTAGCCTAAGTCCTTTGTTATAACCATGCACTGATTAAAGTCCTTACATCTTATAGGATCAATAACTCATACTTCATCAAGCCTAGATGATCCAATGGCATGAAATTGCCAATGATTATTCAATGGTTCTATGAGATCTTTTGGGATTAACATGTGGTAGACATGTGTTCAACATGTGATTGGTGTAGGATAAATAGCTTAGAAAGCCCATGGTGGTGCTAAGTGGCACAATCATGGGGCTTGATGCAAAGATGGCCAATGACATATGAGGGCCTAGATTATGATCAATTGCCTGTATTGATATGTAAATCTTGATTGAATGACATGAATAAAAAGTCAAATTTTAAATAATAATGACTAGAGATTTGAAGGTATTTATGAAAAATTCCATGAAAATTGATAGATAAATGCCAAATAAGTGCCATGCAAGCACAAAATGACAAAATTAAGATCTTATGTAGTCTAAATGCAAACATATAAAGGTAGAGGTCAAAATCAAATTTGAGGAACGTATGAGTCAAAGTCCAACTATGTCCATTAAAGATTTAGGAGAACCCAAACTTACACAAAATTCCTAATTTGAGCTTAGATTTATCATAGTTGAGTTAGAAGAGAGTCTAATTATAATTTAAGCATAAAATAATTAACCTAGAGACCATTTGGAACATAAAAATAAGTAATTTGCAAAGTTTGTTAGCATATTTACCTCCAGGTCAATTTAATTTATAAATGTAAGTGTATTCTATAACCTTGTAGAAAAAGGACAATTTTCCATACTTTTTGTACATTTGTATCTTGTGATTGACTGGTATACTGCATTGTCCTCATATAAAAGGTAGTACTACCATTTTGTAAAGCGATGGAATTTAAAGCAAAATTTGTACACTTTGATCAATTAATACAATCAATAAATTCTAAAAAGATTGTCTAAGTTTGTTTGTGTTAATTATTATATGATTTTTTCTTTCAATTACTAGTTTGAAGTCCCAAATTTGAATGGTTTCTATGAATTCTAAGTTGCATCTTAGATTAAAAGTTTTATAATTTGTGCCTATGCTAGAATAGCTAAATGATCTTGGATTTGATTCATTTTTTTTTCTTCACATTAATATGTGCACATACTATTTGAAGTGTGGTATCAAATCTTTAGAGTAAATTTATTTTTTACTTGTAATTCTTTATATCATCCTTAGAGGTTTGCTTGGTGTGTAGTGAAATCTAAGTTTATGAAAATTTGCACTATATATTGGTTTAATGCATACTCAGTTGTAATTGAAACTTTGTCATAATGTTTGAGGCTAAGATTTATAATTAATTATTCTCTTTCTACCTTACCCTTCTCTTTTTCTTCCTTTTTAACTACATCACTTTAATTTAAATTTCATTGTAAATGTTCATTTAGAATTAGTTTATAGTTTAAACTTTGATCATAATTCACTAGTATTAGCATAGATATTTACACTCACAAAGATTTAGACCATGGTGGATCCCAACCATCAATTAATATAATTTTTTTGGAATAGTTAAACATTACTCTATCACTATTTACCATAGGTAACATAAGTTTCCAAAACCTACTACTCATGCTCTAAATTATCAAAATTCTAAAATGAGAAGTGTTATTTTAACATCAAGGGCACTTGTGATAGATTTAGAGGAATCAATATATCCTTCCCCAACTTCCATGAACTAATTAAGATCTCATGCAATGATTTCACATGTCAATGAACATAAGAAAATCCTTATTGGATCTGTAATAGCCCATTTTATGCACACAAAAAACCTCAACACCAATTTTCATGATTTCTCCTTTAGGATATGAACTCAAACTTGGTAAACACACTTAACACAACCTTTCACACATTTTATAATGCTCAATATCTCTTTCACATTGGTAAAATAACTTGACCCCTTATTAGGCTATATTAGGCCTTTTTGCATAATAGGCCTTGAACTACTAGTCATACTTAGATGTTGAACACATATTGAGACCAATTGTACTATTCTCAGTGCCTCATTCTCATGTCATACAACCTCATACCTTACACACTATCACTCATCATCTCGCAAGGCTTAGACTACTCACCTCATCATGCTACCAAGACTGTGTCTTCTCACTATGTCTCTTCATGCAAGGACTAAGCCTCAAAAATAACTTTAGAACTCATTTGAAGGCTTCTTTACCTCTTTCTCATGTCTAAATATATTTATAAACTCTATCATTCTTATATGAACATAATTCACCAAGTTTCACTATGATTTATGCATACACCTTCTCTTGAGGTTAGACTAGGCTTTTCAAGATACCTAATACTCAAAGATTTAGACTCAAACAAGATATCTCTCAATGATTTTAACCAAGAAAATTATTTAATTAGGATTTTATGAAGACAAGTCTACTCTCAATAAGATTATGAGTTTTTTGCATCATAACATTGTGCCAAGACCTCATACATAACTCAAAGACTGCTAAACCATGAAAGTTTACCTTATATGCTCCTTAAGACTAGTGATCAACAATATTATTCCATTTTATCATGATCTTGAACTTGCAATGCCATCAAACTTAGAAGAATTACTAGATTACCTTAAAATTCTCTCTCAATAGAGAGACAATAGGTCACCTTTAAATTTTCTCTTGTCACATACCACTTCACCATGCATGACATCAACTCTGACCTTAAGATTAATGACATACATCTTCACTTTGACATCAATGACAAAAACAATTCCTTAACACCAATAATAGGAACATACCTCAATAATATCTCCCTTTTCCATTGATGGCAAACACTTAAACAAAGCTTATCGTTTACATCTCCCTAAGCTAAATTTAATTCAAACTGACCTTTCTCCCAAATTGGAACTTTTTCCCCCTTTGACATTAATGAGAAAGGGTTATCTTCTTGGAAACTATCTAATCCTTAGACCTATAATAACACACCCAATCTTGGATAATTATTGGCTCACCTTATCTCCTTAAGATATTTAGACATTATCAATATTGTAACTTGGTTTGATCAAGTCATCATACAAACTCTTTATGACCTATCTCTTATGTTCACACCTACAATAGACTCTTGATTGAACATTAAATTTGAATGTCAACAAAGAACACAAAACTCCCCCTAAGACCAAGCATGCTTCATGCCTCTGATCACTAGATGAGTACCTCCATTAATCCTAATGGAGTCACTCATTCTCTCTTGAGTACTAAAATAACATAAAATTAGGATATTCCTAGATCTCCATGTCCTTACTAGACTAAACTTTCTTCATGATCCTTTTAGGATTGAATTATTCAATATACATTTAAACACCATCATGACTTGGTATATTTGACTTGAATTATTCATCCACAATATGAGCTAATAGGGATAATTCTTGACATTCTTTTGTATATTAACTATGCTCTACCATGGTAAATAGTCCACTTATACTTGTAGATTGGCCATTATTCACCTTAGCTACCTTTAGTTTCCACTCATTATCTTTTCTTCTTTCTTGCATTTTAGGGGTCTCAACTTTCTTATTTTGGCTTGAAAATCCATGATTACAATACTTTATAATATGACCAACCTTTTGGAAATGAAAACACACTATTCCTCTTCATGGAAACACACCATAACCCATATCTATTGAATGATGACTCTAATTATAGTTCCATTCATATTCATTCTTGGAGGGCCTTATACAATGCCTTGCTCAATAAATAAATTGATTACATGAATAAAAATAGCCATTAGAAAGATTAGCATATATTATAACATTAGGCTACTTGATAAGATCAATCCTCATTCTAATAACACCATCATTCCTTGATTAACCATTGACATTATTGATTGCATTAGTGTTCTTTTTTTGGTCTCCATTAAAACCAAGACCTATCTTTATCATTAGTAGTCTTTTGAATACTCAGGATGTTATCTAGATCATGGGTAATATTTTCAAACTTTAGAGAGGAATTAACCTTACTTGATGCCTGATCCAATTTATCTCTCAAGTAATCCACTTAAATTACATACCTTGCACATTATTTTTCTTTAGATTTTAGGCTTGCAGTCATAATCTCAAGTTAAATCTCTACCTATTTAACTATTTCCTCCAATTCATTAGAGTTTTTGCTCAATCTAAATTCAAACATGTTGATTTTCTCCTCATATTATTTGACAAGATAAATCATCACCCTATTATTATTTTTCACCATTTTTTAGTTCTTTTAGAGAATTCATCAACTTAGCCTCAAATTCCACCTCATCTTCTTCTTCATTTGAACCACTAACAATTCCTCCAATCCATATGGAATTTTCTTGATTTGAACAACTTACTTCCTCAGCCATGAAGATTAATTCAATGAAATTAGTACCATCACCTTCATGGTCACTCTCAAAATTAATTCTCTCACTCTCATCAAATGAGCTACAATCTTCCTTGGTGTAAAGACTTCTTTTATTCTTAAAAAAATTCTTGTCATCATAGCTTCTAAATATTTTATTTATCTTATTAGACCTATAAAACTTTTCATCATCATCATGACCTTTATCCTACTCTTCATCATCCTTTCCTTATTCTTATGAGGGTACTTGTTATCAAAGTTTCTAATCTCTCCACACATGAAGCATTTTAAGGGTAGCTTACCCTTGTATTTACCTAAACTAGTCTTCAACTTTATTGCAAACATAACTATCAACTCATCATCATCAATATCATATTCATAATTATATTTGAATTTATTAACTTGTTTCTTATTTTATTTTAACTTATTTTTTGCCTTGAAATCAACTTACTTCTTTACATGTCTTCCTTCACTTGTTCTCATCTCATACGTTGTTAGGATGCCATGAAGTCCATCCATCTCTAGCTTGTCTAGATCTTGAATCTCTTCAAAAATAGATAATTTAGAATCAAAATTATGAGATAGATATCTCAAAACCTTTTGAACAATATTAGACTCTTTCAATTCTTCTCCTAGGCCTTGTATGATGGTTACCACTTCATCAACCCTCAATAATTAGGATACAATGGTATCATCTTCATTCATCTTAGGCTTTCAAACTATCTTATATGGTTTTTAAATTTATCCAAATTGAACTTGGATTCTCACTCATGTAATGTATAAAAATTGTGCCACATTATTTATTAGACATACAATCCATCACCTTCACAAGTTTTGCATTTAATATGCCACACATAATACCATTCATTGCCTTTGAATTGTTATCACTATCTTTCTTACTTGTTGAATCTATAGGAGGAATACGAGGTGTAGTATATCCATAAAAAAATAATTGAAAAACATCATTAAATTGAGACATCAAATATGTCCTCATCCTAATACTCCAAAAGCATAATTGGATCCATTAAACAATAGAGCCTTATTTGTAGGGAAACCACCTTATGCTTGACTAGCCATCTTTGTTTGCTTAGAATCTCCTTTAAGATATTATGATTCCTTAAAATAAATTGATATAATAAAAAAAAATTGGAAGTAAAAATATTGAGATGGGGGGGTGAATTATTTTCCTTGAAATAATCCTTCAATTTTACTTATCATTCATGAAGCATTCATTCACATACATACAATAACCAATGCATAAACACACATCTATGAAATTAGACAACATAAGAGAATATAATATATGTGGTAAACCATATTAAGGTATAAAATAAACAAAAAAAACACTTTTAATATATTCCTATAATAAATTTATCACAATTTAGTGAGGCACCAAACCCTTACTAGTCAAACACCAACTTAACTAGTCTTTTAACAAACACCAACTTACAAGGAGGCACCAACCACCTAGGTAAATCAACACCAACTTAGCTAACTTCAACCTATGATCATATTTTAATACCTATTTCTCACTCAACTTATGGTTATCCTATTATTTTGTTCTTCAAACTCTTCTATCTCTCTCAAACAACCTATTAGGCTTTCTCGCTCACTAGCCCTTTCCTTGGTAGAATTAGGTCAAATGACCTTGATAATCACATGTATAAATATTTTTATATATTCATAAAAGAATAAACATACCTATTTTATGATATTAAATCCTCTACCTATTTTCTAAACTCTATATCATTTTCTTTTCTCCTCAATATTCTAACTAGTCTAATTAGGCCTATTAGACCTTCTCTTTATACTTGACTCTTGATCTCACCCATCTTATTAGACCAAGAACCTATTAATAATTATATAAACTTTTAAATATATTAAAAAAAAATTAACAAGTGAAACACGTACTACATATGTCGTTCACCACCCATAAGGACTAAAACCACCATTAGGCCTGATCGAGACATAATGCAATTAGGCCTTCTCAAAGCACACATTTCACCTTGATGAACTTATAACAAAATGAGAATTAAAAAATGGATGAAGAAATTAAAAATTTATTAAATTATACCCATTATAATCTCACATTGATTTCTCAAAAACTTTTAATTCATTTAACTCCTTGAACCACATAATTAGGTATACTCGCAATTAGGCCTTCTCACTACCAAAAAGTCTCTTGAAAATATGATGAATACAATAAAATTTTACACATAAAAAAAAAATTAACATGGATAGAACCTAAATTACCTTATTTTAATAAAAAATTCCATTATATTTCACAATATATGGAAAAATACCTCAACCTGATCAACTTCATATGCTCACTTAAAACTACATATAGGCTTCAAAAACCCAATAAAAAGCCTTTGAATTTTCATACATTAATAAGAGTTTATAATGAATAAAAATGTGTTAAAATAAAAATATTATACCTATATAAAATATTAATTTTCATTATATTATTCAAATTCTATGAAAAAATACTTGGGAACATCATTCTCACTCACACACAGAAAACTGCCTATTACTCCAAAAACACAGTCATGAAAATCAAGATTTAAAAGACATGTGAAAACTTTTATGAAATTAAAATGAGTTAAAATTATAATTTATAATACTTATAACATATTATAATATATATATTAAAAGTTTCAATATCAACATTGGTCTTATAGATCAATCTCATGCCTTCACCCTACACAGACTTCACTGTGTTAGACAGGTCACATGAGAACACCTTTTTTATAATATATGAGCATAATAAAAAATTATATACAAATTGGATATAATATATAAGTATTTAAAAATTACCCCATACATTTGGATCCATCCCTAATCTAGTTCAACCAATCCCTATTCTCATTTTCACTTCTACCTAGTTTTCTCATTATCTTCATTATTAGGCCTATTTAGCAATAGGTAAACTTTCATGACCAATTTATAATATTTAATGTATAAAAAATAATCATAAAATTACATGGGAATAAAATATAATTATAACACATCATCCTCTAATACTTTTAGTGATTTGACCTAGTCAACCCTACCTGTTATAATAAAATTATGAGAAATAAGGGTTTTCCTATAGTTTCCACTCACTCTTATGATACATCAATGCCACTTGGAAACTATTGGGATATTATTATACATTATATAATCATAAAAACAGGTCTTCCAATTCATTGTAATATATTTACAAAATATATTTCTTATAAGGTCATTATGAGGGTTTTAGGAGAATTTAGACTGCTTTCCATTCTTAGCAATAATTCATAAAGGATTGCCTATAAAATCCAAAACTAATGACAATAAATTAAATATAATAAAATTACCCAACTTCCATTAACTAATTATTATCTCATTCAAATATTTCACATGTCATTGAGCATAATAAAATCCTTTTTGGGTCTGTAACATGCTATTCTATACACATAGAAAACTTTAAAACCAATTTTCATGCTTTCTCCTTTAGTATCTGATCTAAAAATTGTAAAAAAACACTTTAAAATACCTATCACACCTATGAAAATGATCTCAAGAGATTTTATACCTTTGGAAAAGAACCTTACCCCTTATTAGGCCATACTAGGTCTCTTTGCATAGTAGGCCTTAAACTAACAATCATATTTAGACATTAAACACATCTTGAAATCAATTGTCTAATTAAAATGTCATATAATCTCATACCTTTCTCACACACTACCACCCATCATCTTACAAGCCTTAGACTGCTCATCTCATCATGCTACCAAACCTGTGTCTTTTCATTATGTCTCTTTATGTAAAGACTAAGCCTCAAAATTGACCTTAGAACTCATTTGAAGGATTATTTGCCTCTTTATAATTTAAAAAACTTAATACACTCTCTAATTTTTATACTGACATAATTCACCAAGTTTCACTATGCTTCATACATACACCTTCTCTTAGGGCTAGACTAGGCTTCTCAAGACACTCAAAGATTTGGACTCAAACAAGTTAGATCTCAATGATGTCAACCAACAAAATTATTATATTATTATTTTTTAAATACAAGGATACTCTCAATAGGATTATTATTTTATCACATCATAACATTGTGACAAGACATCATACATAACTCAAATACTTCTAAACCATGTAAGCTTAACTTGTATGCTCCTTAGGACTAGTGCTTAACAATATGCTTCCATTGTATCATGATATTTACCTTTACATGCCATCAACCTTAGAATAATTATGAGGTTTACTTGAAATTCTCTCTTCATAGAGAGATAATTGGTTGCCTTCAAATTTTATCTTGCCATAAGACTTCCTTGTCAGATACCACTTTACCATGCATGACATCAACTCTGACCTTGAAATTAATGACATAAATATTTACTTTGACATAAATTAAAACATCAATGCATCAACACAAAAGATAGGAACATACAAAAATAACCTGGGTGGAAATGGTAAGTGGTGGCATACATGCCACTAATAATGTGATTTTATGCTAGTCCTGAGGAGGTGTTATTTTCTCCATCAAAATAGTTGTTCCCAAAATTATATAAGTAGTATGTAAAGATGAATATGGAAATTGAGGATGATAGAGGCCTTTTATAATTTCTCTCATTTGTCTAGGGTTTGAGTCCCTTTAGTTGTAAGACTCTCCTTCTTGTAAATCAGATTGTTCTCTTGTAGGAGAGGGAGGTTGTTCTTGTCCATCTAATATTATGGCTGAGTAGGAGGCCATTAATGGATATAGGATATTTGTTATTTTTATTCCATATCTTTAGATTAATCTATAGTAATATCAAGATTATAATAAACATCCTAAGCATATATCATGGTCAATTTAATTTCCTTCATTCTTGTCCATACTTCAGTATGATTTGATGCATTCAAGAAAATAAAATCATGAGCATACACATGGTGTCCATACAAAATTTTAATCTTCTTCTTCTTCTTTTCTCCCTAAATTATGGTTTTATTTTCTTCTTATGGTCCCATTCCCTAAATTGGGCCACCTTCAAATCATAGTAGGACCTGGCTTTTTTAACTTAGATAGAATGTTACCTAACCACAAATTGAAGTTTGTCAATACTCAAAGGAGTTTTGTATTATTATAATTTATTATTTTGACCTAGCTCCTCATCAATATTATTGTACATTTGAAAATATACCTCTTGTTCTATAATTTTGTCTAGCATGTGGTGTGGTAGGAACAATAGAGCTATCCTTATGCCTTCAAATATAATGATTATAAATTCAGGGTAATAACAATAATTCACCATTTTCCAATAATTTTTATCATGTTCTTAGAAGTTCTAGCATTGTGGGTGTCATATATTACCTGATATACTAGAGGGTGTATTTCCTCACATACTTTTTTGAATTTCATTCTTGAATATATAAATGAACATAAAAGAATAGTATTCATAGTTTATGTTACCTAGATACTATATTGAGGGATTCCATAGCTCCCCATGTGTCTTGTGGATTATGCCCATGATGTCATCTAGTTCATATGATATCATGTAAAAAGTTCCATTAGCCAAGCTTTGATTAGGATAAAAAATATATGTTTGCAACCTTGTTCTTATAACTTCCCCTATGGAAACTAGCTTTTCTTAAGTAAAAATAATGTCCAATAGAGGGAAAAATCTACTTGCATATAAGTTGTGTTATACAAACCATATAATCTATTTAGGATATCCATAACTATCCTAATTCTAGGTCTAAATTTAACAATACTATTGGAGGACATGCCTCCTTTGGGATTGAGACTCTAGACCTTGACCAATTATTATTTTAATTTCCCATCAACTATGTTATACTCAAGCCAAACATTGGTTGAGACTTGGTTATAGGTGATTTTAGGCCATTACATCCTGAGATACCATTCAAAATCCCTACCAAAAATTATTGCACCTATATTTTTATTTTTAATAATATACAAGAAATCTACATTAAATGTTTGATTTTAAAATAAATCTCTAAGAAGTTCTATGCAAGGCATTATCTATGGTTTTGATGTATCTAAATGAAGATCTTATGTTTTAATGGGCATCAAGTTGTCGATGTATTTAATCTTCTATGTATATATTTGGTCCTATGTGGAGAATGGTGCCACAAGATCTATGTCATTTCATAGGTATGAATAATAAAGGAATTTTAATTATAGGGTAGCTTTATCAAACACTGTGTCCATAAATAACTCACCTCTAGCACAAGAATAGATTGGGGGGCTTTGAGCACATGTTTTCTTTGAAGAGGAGTCCAATCTATCAATCTAAAGTATGTAATTCATTTTTTGAGTTATCTATTTTTCTCTCTATAAGTTCACTAGAAATATATCTCTTTAGATCCTTAAGGGCTCAGAATTTACAAATTTTTATTGATATCTTAATGGTGAAATGACTAAATTTTTAAAGGATTTTACATATAATGCCCAAAGGTCTTAGTATTGAATGTGTTCATGTGCTACCAATGTAAATAACAACCTTTTATTTCATTCCCATTTAAATTTTAATGTGTTAGTTATCTTTGGTAGGTTCACTTATTTTCCATATGGAAAGTATTTGGTAGTTTTATGTGTCTAATCATCACATTCTAGACAACTATCAAATCCTCATTTATTCACTTATTTACCTTGCTATTAAACTCATTTATGTATTTATTGAGATTGTATCTTCAAAATTATAAGACTTTTTCACTTTTAATTCAGTCAAGACTTTAGATATGCATATATTTTTTTATATCTTATGAGGCCATGAGTTAACATAATTATGCCACATGGAACCACCTCAGGTCTGTAGGGGCTCATAAGCATGAGAGTATGGGGCATGATAACTCTTTGATCTATGTATGCCTATGTTAATGTTATATATAATGGACTATTGACATGTGTCATAGGGTAAAAAAATGGAGTTATGGGGACTCATATATATGGTACCATTAGTTCATTGACTATGTACATCTTCTTCTAAAAGTCTAGGCCAATATAACTATGCCACTTGTCATCTTCTTAGAGAATAAAATATCGAAGGTATTTAACTATGGGGCCATTAGAACCATGAAATGTTTCTATAAGTATAGGTAAATAAAAATGTGTCAAGTGTCAAATGCTTAGATCTTAGAAGCTTAGAAGCATTAGATTGAATGAACTCATAACCATTAGAGCATTAACTTTACTTTTTAAACATTTTTGGGTTCTGTGTAATGAAACAAAAATGTGTGGCTTCTTCTTAAAGCTCAAAAAATTTAAGAACTTAGAAATTTTATGAAAGTTGAAGGGTTTGTGTACCATATTGATGCCACCTATTATACTATTGGATTTTGGGATCATTAAAGATTTTAAAACTTTTGAAAAGGGCTATAAAGAGTAGATAATTTAGTGATGCCACATATCCCAATCTTATGCATGACAAAGTTAGGCCCAATGATGAATAAGTAATGAGTCCCAACTTATGGTCCTATGGTTATTCAAAATATAGAAACACTAGGCAAAAAAATTAGTCATGTTAGTCTATATAAATTATTAATGTTGTTCCCAAAATCCATCACTCATTTTTGGGGACAACGTATCAACTATTTTGGTCCTACAGGCCAAAATTATCTCTTCCCTTCTCAAAAATATGTTCTGAGTGCTCCAATTCTTCAATTATTCAAGCATTTTCAGTTAAGGGACTCGTAGGCTTAATAGGTTCCATAGGTTCAACCGCTAGGCTTTCACAAAGAAATAAGTTCTAAACACTTAGGAAATTTCAAGGTTGGTTCAACATCAGGCTTCAAATAAAAGATTGAACCATTAAACCCCACCTCCAAAGGTTTAATAGGTTTAAAGGTTTAATGACATAAACAGACTTAAAGAGTTAAGCACTTTGGCAAGTTCAAAGTTCAATTGCTTCAAAAAATTCAACAGCTTCGAAGGACTTATCAAAAAGAAGACTTTGAAAAAGAAAAATTGAACCATTGAACCATTGAAATTTGAACCAAAAGAGTTCAAAGTTAAAAGCTTTAATGATTTCAATAAAGTTTGAGAGACTTAGAAGAATAAAAGATTCGAAGAGCATAGAATGAACCGTTGAACCATTGAACCTTGAACCAAAAGAGTTCAAAGTTCAAAGGTTCAATAAGTTACATTAGAAAAGAAAAGAATCCAGAGAGTTCAAAACTTCAAAGGATTCAAAGGAAGAGAATGAACAATTAAACTTTGAACTAAAATGGTTCAAGGTTCAAAGGTTTAATAAAGATAAAAAGCATAGAGAATAAATGGATTCAAAGAAAGAGAATGAACCGTTGAACCGTTGAACTTTGAACTAAAATGGTTCATAGGTTCGAATGGTTCAAAAGTTTAACCAGTTCAAGAAGTTCAAATTTCACAAGGAAGCTTCAAGTGAAAGAAGGAAGTGGAAGATTCCAGAGACAAGTTTGAAGAGATGGTTCAACTGATTGAACCAAGGAGCCGATTGAACCAAGGAGCCAATAGGACTGCCCAAACCGTTGAACCATTAAACCAATGACCTTTCAAGGCTCAAAGGTTCAAGGTTAAATGTGGTTCAAGTGACCAACAACTAGTGATGTCCCGACAAACAACAAATTCAAGATAATGAAATGCTCATTTATTTTCAAATATGGCACAGAACCTAAAAACAAACTCAGTGACTAGCTGAAGAAGAAGCCGAAAGAGCTAGCCAAAAGGAAAGAGATAGCCTGAGAGCTCAGATCATGAGGAAGAGATAAAATGTGTTAAGAGAAGAGGGAACAAGAGGAAAAGACCAAAAATATCTACATAAGAGTTATTTCTAGTTGGTGAAATAGTCCACCAGGTGGACATCAGAGAGAATGAGCACTCAAAGACACAGCCTATTTTTATCCATTGAGTAAAGGTGAATTGGATAGTTACACAAAAATCAAGAAGAAGACCAAGTATCCTATACTTTGGAGGAGACATTTGAGATGAATTGACACACCACAGTTAAGTCTGATGCCTTGTTCTAGCATGGCCCCTTTGATAGAACTAAAAATGCATTCAAGGCATTGAATGCAATAGGGGCCATTTCATGAAACAAAGTTCCAAGTCTTTCTTGGTTGCTATATATTGTAATCTCTTATATTATTTAGAGAGATCTCTCAGTTGTAGAAGCAAAAATCTGCCTAAATTGAAAGGCATTTCCTGAGACTTTGAGCTCAAATTGTTAATCATATTTATTAATTTCAATGAGAAAATAAGTGACCTTTTAGACTTTATGTTAGAATAGCTTGTGTTATATAGGAAATTGTTCTTATGTCTATTTCCTAGAAGAATTCTTGTCCATTTAATTTAACAAGTAGAACTAGTGGAAGTAATCAGGAAGGTGTCCTGAAGCTGACTATGGAGAGACTTTGTGCTGCCATAATTGTCTTTAGTGTGTGTGTTTTTAGTTTGTTCTTATGTAAAGAATATTGGGATGAATTTGTGGCCCCATTATTATTCATATTTCACTCTTTAGCAGTTGAGGTGGAGACTTTGTGCTACACCTCATTCTACCGGTTATTGCACCCTATTACATTTACTTATCACTACCAAAAAGAATTCTTGATGTTTGCTACAGACCACTTCTGAAAGAAGAGAAGTGCCTTCTATCATTTCACCAAGATTTCTCCTTTGTTTGTGAACATCATCTCTAAAAAAAGAGATGGATGGTGTTGTCCTACCCTTGAGTGTTATTTTTAGCTTATTTATAGTATATATATAGTATATAGTACCTTATAGTTATAGGGAACCTCCCCTTGATGAGAGGAGAGATTTTTCCCCTTTTGATGTGGTAAACCTGCATATTGGCTGATCAATCTCCTTATACTATGGTTAAAACAACCTATTTTGCCCATCAATTAGCTAGTGACAAAATATTCACCCAATAGTTTTTGGTGACACTATTGGGGAAGAACACACAGTTTGAAGCCTCAATCTTCAAATTAAAGTAGTCCCTATCCTTATACATTTTATATTTACACTCTAGCAGATCCGTGGTATACTCGAAGCCAGAGAGCTAAAGGGATTGTTGAACCTATATTCGAGTTGGCACAACAAAGTGATTTTGACCTATTTCCTTCTCCATCTCATCTCAATGAACCAAGAGTTTTCCTCTTACAAAAGTCAGGTCTCCATTACCAAGTAAATCATCCATTTCTACTGTTAGCAGAGCTTTGTCAATACATACCCCTTAGACATTTGTTATCCCTCCTTTTAGTAGTCAAATCATGATAGTTTAAGGCCCTTGGGGTAACTCTTTTGGCCCACTCAATCTAACTCCACCTCTACATGAGCTACCTCACACTTCTAGGAAGAATTTCCCCAAATTCTATGGTGATAGGAGAGTTCTTCCTGATGAACATATTGTATCCTTCAGCATAGCCTGTGGCATGATAAGTGTGGAGTATGAAGATGTAGCGGTTAGGCTATTTGTGGAAACATTGTAAGGAACTAATGTAGACAAGCTTTATCATCTGCAAGCATAAATGGTGACTGACTGGAATACCCTTAGAGACAAATTTGAAGCTAGATTCAAGCCTATAAAAGATGTGTATGCCTTACTAGCCCAACTTACACAGATGAAGGAGCCTCATGAGCCTATGAGGGATTTCATAGCTAAGTTTGACAAGCTAAGGAATGAGATTCCCATAATTGTTTAGCCAACAACTGAGAATCTCAAATACTTCTTCATCAATTCATAGTTACCTAAAGTAAGTTTCTTATTGAGATGGGTTGGCCACATAGACCTTGTTGTAGCTTAGGATTTGGCCACTGAGGTGAAAGATGATCTTATATTGGTAGGAAAGATAAGGAGAGATTCTAACAGAGGTAAATCTTCTTCATCATCTTAATATCCATATATAGGCACCACTAATCCAATCATGTAAAAGCTAGTAAATGAGTTGCTAGCTCTCAAAAATCAAATTGCACAAAGGATGTCTGCTCTTCCTTCATACTGAGATATACCAAGGAGGACATTTCCCAATCATTCATACCAAGGCAATGATACTTGAAATCAAGGGAAAACAAATCATCTTCCTCCCCCACAAAGGAAGCATGCCATTAAAGTAGTACCAACCAGCTTAGTAGTTAGATATCTTGAAATAGAATCTAATTTTTCTTTCTAACCTAAGTTAAACCCAAAAGATGATGCTAATATCTTCACTGAGGGAGAATAAAAATTAGCTGGTGACTCAAACATTGGTTTTTTTAATTACCAAGATGAACTTAGAAGTAAAGGTGAAGTATTTGATGGATCATACATTGTATTCACCTGGTCCCAAAACTAGTTAGCCCAGCAAGCTAATAAGGAAAAAATAGAGGTGTGATATCAACCAATAATTTTAATTGCTAAGCAGGGAACCACTCTACCTTTTCAATTAAAGGGACCGGTGATCCCTAAAAAAGTAAGTACTTCAAGTATGCCTTCACCTTCAACTTTAATTTTGCAGATTAGTACCTCCCCTCCTAAAAAATAAAAGGATGAACTTCCTTCCCATGTTCTTAATTCATTTTAGATATTAGATATAATCAATCATGTCAAGAAAACCAAAATTCAAATGTCTGAATTTGAATTCCTGCAATGTAACCCTGAGCAATTGGATAAGTTGGTTCAATGTGTAAGGAATAAAACCATCCCTGTAAGACCAACTATTTTAAAATTAACTCCCACATCCACCTAAAATAACCTTATCATTACTCCTCCTACTAATCCCAGGAGGATATAACCATTTTATGTCACCTTGTTGATAAATTGACACCAGTTAAATAATTGTATCATAGACTCAAGTGCATCTGACAATGTCATGCCTGCCAAAGTGGTAGAATCTCTTGGAATAACACTAACCAAGACCTTTGGGAGGTGTTTCTCCATGGAGAATAAACAAGTGCCACTATTGGGACAAATCAAGGATGCCCAATTTGCATTTGCAGCATTTCTAGATAAGAGAATTAAGATGACAATCTTAATGGTCAATGTCCCAGCCTCATATGGCATTCTTCTTGGGCAAAATTTCTAAAAAAATGTTGGTGGCAAGTTAAGTATGGATCTTTTTGAAGCAAGGATCCCTATCAAAGGTTTCATTCAAAAATTGCTCCCTGAGAAGGAGGGAAAATATGTCATCACTCAAACATCAGCGCCTGAAGCTCAAATTCTATTTAAGTCTTTAGGCATGGGCAATTACTTCCTAACTACAGAGGATGTTCCTATCCTAATTGATGAAACTTCAAAAAATGACAATCTAAAAATTAGTTTAGACAAAATAGTAGAAGACTTAATAAAGCACAGTGCAAGCCCAGAGGAATCCTCCCCTCCAAATGAAGAAAAATCTAAGGAAATGTCAATTTTTGATAATGTGTGGATTCTCAAATTTGATGGTAGCTATTATTCTACTGGCTCAAGAATTGGGATTATGTTGATATCTCCTCAAGGAGATATTTGACCCTATTCTCATAAATTACAATTTACCAACACCAATAATACTGCTAAATATGAATCATTGTTACTCAGATTGAAGGCTACTCGAGATAGGGTGTAAAACTCCTTCACACCAAAAGAGATGTTGAACTAGTAGTTTGTCAAGTTAGGAACCTATATCAAACCAAGAATGGAAGATTGTGTCATTACCACAGTCTAGTTTGGGTTTAAGTTGAAAGCTTTGATGCTTTCAATATCTCTGTAGTACCTAGGGAATTCAATGATCGAGCTGATGTATTAGTTATTTTTGTAACTCTTTTAGTTCCTCACCTAGATTTTAAGGGAGATAGGTACACTATCGAACTAGTATTTTGACCAAGTGTGCCTGACAATGCCAATCATTGGCAAGTGTTCAAAGATGACAACCAAATCATCACCTTTCTAGAATAGAAATACAACTTTGAACAGGTTCACTTTGAAGGCATTAAGCCTCAAAAACTTGAATCAGCCCCTGAAATAAGTTCAAATATAAGTGAAGAATTCCTACAACTAAAAGGGAATAAAATTCCTAAAGGATTGGTTTCCCTTGAGAAATTATTTGACAAGCATGACAGGTTCATCAAACAACAAAAAATGGATTCAAGCTCCTCCCAAGAGTTTAATCAGATAAATTTGGGTACTAAGGAAAATCTCAAGATGGTGAACATTGGAAAGTGTTGCACTCCAGAGGAAAAAATAAAATATATTGACCCACTTCACCATTACATGGACGTTTTGGCATACTCTTATGATGATTTGAAGTCACTCAGGCTTGAAGAAACTTACCATGAAATTCCTCTCAAGAGTGATTCGATGCCTTTCAAGTAGAAATCTCAATAGTATAATCCAAAGATATCAAGTACTATTCTATCTAAAATATAGAAAATGTTAAATGCTAAAATAATTTTCCCAATCCATCATTCCACATGGATTGCAAACATAATTCCTATGAGAAAAAAGAATGGCAAAATTTGCCTCTACATGTATTTTAGGAATTTGAATCAATCCTCCATAAAGGATAATTATCTTCTACCCATCATGGACTAAGTCCTTCAGACAATGACCAGTTCAGAGATGTTATCAATGTTAGATAGCTTCTTAAGATACAATCAAGTTGAAGTTGGTGAAGTAGACCAGCACAAGACTACCTTCACCATGCCTTGGGGCACCTTTATGTATCGAAGAATGCCATTTGGTCTGATAAATTCTAGTGTTACATTCCAGAGAGCAATGGACCTTGATTTCAAAGATGAAATGGGTAAGTTCATTATGGTTTACCTTGATGACTTGACTATTTTTGTCAAGCATCATCCTAATCTTGTGCACCATCTACAACAAGTGCTAGAATGATGTCACCAGAATGGAATTTATCTAAATCCCAAGAAGTCTATTTTTGGGGTAATAGAAGGGAAACTTCTCAGACACATTATATCCTAATAAGGCATAAAGATTGACTCAAAAAGAGTCAAATCCATCTAAGAGCTTACTCTGCCCACAAGTAAGACTATAGTTAACTCTTTCCTCAGAAAGGTGAATTTTTTATGAAGGTTCATTCCTGAGTTTGTTGAGAAGACTCATCACATTGTGGACATGATGAAGGGAAAGGCCACTTTTTGCTAGAATGAAGAAGGAAAATTGGCATTTGAAGACATCAAGATAGCTATTACCCATGCCCCAATTTTGGTTTGTCTAGATTACACCAAAGGCTTCATAATGTATAGTTATGCTTTAAAACACACACTTTTAGCAATTCTGGTTCAGTAGAACAAAGAAGGTGTGGAGTCTCCCATATCCTTCATGAGCTATCCTCTCAAAGCTCATGAGCTGAAGTATTCAAACATGGAGAAGCATACTTATGCAGTGGTAAAGGTGGTAAAGCACTTTCATTTTTACATCTTGAACTCATGCACTATTGCCATGGTTCCTGATACAACAATCAAGTCCATATTAACTTAGCAAGATTTTAGTTTTAGAAGGGGAAATTAGATTAATAAAATCTAGGAGTTTGATCTAGTTATTAAACTAACAAAGCTTGTACAAGGAAGGGGCCTCTGCCATTTGATTGCTGACAACATACCAAAAGAAACAAGGCATAAAGGAATGGAGGTTGAAGACATGCCAATAGTCCTCTTTGTCACCACCACAAATGAGTGGTATTCAAATATCACTCATTTCCTTACTTACAGTGAGTGTCTTACTCACCTGTCATATAAAGGAAAGAGGACTATCAATTTGAAAGCTGCCAACTTTATCTTATGGGACAATGACCTATATAAAAAGAACCTCGATGGAGTATTCCTTCGCTATGTGGATAAAGAGTAGCAAAACCAAATTTTGGAGTCCTTCCATAATCTGGCCTATGGAGGACATTTTTATGCACCTGTAACTACCCATAAGATTTTGTGAGCTAGGTATTACTAGCCTATTATGTTTTAAGATGCATATAAATGGGTACAAAGATGTGAACTATGCTAACAGTTCATTGGAAGACCCAAGTTAGCTGCTTTACCTCTTAATCCAATGGTAATAGAAGAGTTATTTCAGAAATGGGGAATTGATTTCATTGGTGTTGTAAACCCATCTTCAAGCACTAGACATGATTATGTCCTCACAGCCATAGATTACTTCACCAAATGGGTGGAAGCTATTCTAGTCAAGCATGTTACTTCAGAAGTAGTATGCAATTTCCTCAAGGAGAACATCATTTCTAGGTTTTGGGTCCCAACCAAGATAATGATAGATAATACAACTTATTTATCTTGCCATGAGATTACTCAGTTCTTCTTTCATTATGGGATTACCCTCTCCCACTCTTCTAATTATTTTTTGCAAGGAAATGGCTAAGCAAAATCAAGCAACAAAAACCTGGTGACCATCATCAGGAAGTTGGTAGATGACAACAAATGAACCTAGCATAAAGCATTATTTGATGCTTTATGGGTAGATAGAATTACACCCAAGAGGGTAATATGTATGTCACCTTTCCAACTTCTATATGGTCTCAATGTAGAGATACCAATCACCCTAGAATTAACATCACTAAAATTGGCAAAGGTAGTTGAAGGTCAGACATATGAAAGCTCCATTGATAAGAGGATCATGTGCTTGACTGAGTTGGATGAGCAGTGAACTATGGTGGTAGACCGAATTATTGTGCATCAAAGTTTGGTGAAGAAGCTCTTCAACCAAAAAGTAAAAACCCATGATTTTTAGATTGGTGATCAAGTTCTGTTATGGGACAAGAGAAGAGAACCAAAGGGAATGCATGGGAAGTTTGACTCCTTATGGAGAGGCCTGTTTGCTATTCATCAGGTCAATGACAAAAAATAGTTTCCTATTAAAGTATCAAGATGGCACATCCTTTTCTTTGCCTCATAGTGGGTAGCATTTGAAGCACTTCAATTCTTAAAGTGTCAAATAAGATTAGCTTGTACATATTATTTCTCTATATTTTTTGCTAATTACATTTATAAGAAAGAAGAAACTAAGGTTAAAGGTCTTGGGTTTGACGTTACTTAGATTAAGTACGCATCGTATCTAAGCATTATGGGAGCTCCTCTTTGGCTATGGAGGAAACACATACAATAAGAAAGAGACTTAAACAATAAAATGTTAGTAGAGGATATGGTGGACTGCCAAGCTATGCACTTAGTCCCAGAAGCATAAAGCTCCCTAAAGGATGACAATACACTATTTAAAGAAAAGAGTGTTGTATAAAAAGAAATGATAAAAGACTTAAAGAAATGGAAAGGTAGAATGTTGTGTACCTATTCCCTATAGTCCTTGAGTCTTAGAATGTTACATAAAGCTATCCAATGGTCTTTTCTAGTCTATGGGCTGTTTGAATAGGTTTTCTGGTTTGCTGGTCTAGAAGAGAGTCACCGATGTCAGTTTGTCTACCACGGTCAGTGGGAAAAAAGTGTCGATGTTGGTGTGTTCACTAATGTTGGTAGGTTCAGTTGGCCTTGGATGGGTTTCAGGGTATTTCTATGGTTGACAGAGGAGTCTGGAAGTTTAAAGGTTTATGCAGGGTTGTGGGAATGTGAATAAGGTCTGAGGAAGGGCAAAGGTAGAGGATAAGTGTGAAAAGAGGGTAAGAATAAGAGGAAGGATTTTTAGCCTCTCCATAGAAGAAGTTAGGTTTCTCAATAATTCTTAGAAATATCAAATTGAAACAAATTACAAATGTATTCTAAATATTAAAATAAGAAGCAGAATACTTAGCTCTATTTAGTGAAGAAATAGAGGTGTTAGAGTACTTATTCTTGTTGTGGCTGATGTTGAGGTCCTCGTACAATGTTTCAATCCAGTGTCTGGAGTGACTTGTGTAGAGCTTCGGTAGCTAGGAAAGTGATAGTCGAATTTTGATGCTTGGTATCAGAGTGTGCCCATCAATCTAAAAGAAGGTGGGGGGCAGCTCAATGTTAGAGCTCAGGTTATGTAATCAATGTTGATGGTTCTACCGGCATTGGCTGAGGGTTGACCGACATTGGTGGAGGGAGAATAGGTAAAAGGGAGCTCTTGGCCCATTTCTCCATCCACCAAGTGCCTTTGCCATTGGAGAATGGTTAAAACAATGGTGTATGAGGCGTGGAAGTTAGTTAAGGAGTTAAGAGGGGGTTAGAATAGGTCATGGGTAGTTAGGATTTAGATGACCTAGTCTCAAGGTGACTTATAGGTTAAGAAAAGGTCTTAGGGTGAGGTGTCCAAGGTGAGATGTCCAAGGTGAGGTTTCTAGGTGAGGTCATTAATTTAAAATAAGTAGTTTATTTTAAATTAATAAGGTGTGTAAGTGTTTAGAAGGAGACCAAGGGGGGGTTGACACAATGTTGGTGTCTACATTTGCCCCTTTTTGTCTTGTGGTTTGTTCTAATGAATTGCAAGACAAAAATAGGTGTAGGTTGTCCCAGGTATGGGATGAGGTATTCCCCCTCAAAGTGGGAATCGAGAGAAGGGAACCCAAAATTGGGTGTCAATTTGATAGGCAGTAGATGTGTAGGATAAGGTTAGAGTGTGAACACTGCAATAGTTGAGATTGCACATATACCACTTCATTTGGTAGGTAGGTCAAATTGTCGCAAGCAAGGTCAAGGAACACTAAAATCAAAGTAACCAATTCCTAGCTTATTACTGGTAGTTGATTGGGTTAAATGATCAAAGCTATAGCTTTAAAGTTTGAGGAGGACTAAAATCAAAGTAACCGATCCCCAACTTATTAGTGGTAGCTGATTGGGTTAGATCGATCAAAGTTGTAGCTCTAATGGGCATCATGTTCTAAGTATCTCGGGTTAGGAAGTGCTCTTAGAAAACATGAAAATGTCACAAATACTGGGAATTAACTTAGTCATGATCCAAAAATAGGTGTGAGGGTCATGGACAATTTGCTAACTATTCATGAGGTAGCATATGCAATCAAAATAACCAAGGCAAAGTTGTCTCGAAAGTGGTCGTGGTCTAAGGAGATAGTCACGATATCCAAGGTCATTTATCGAGTCAAGCTGAGATATAAGTGATCTCAAGTGTTGTTTGTTGTGGTTAGGGAGATGTATGTGATCTCTAATGTGCCCCATGAGAAGTCTAAGGTGAATTCTACAGTGTCAAGGCTGGTTGTTTGGTCATGAGTTTGGGTAATTTTAGGTTGAATTTCTGGTCCATTGGGTAGACAGACGAATGAATGGCTGAGCTAACCTCAGAAGACCCCATGTCAACTGAGTGTTGCATACATAGGCCATGTGAGGGGCCTCAGGCAAATTTAGTTCTCCCCAAAATGGAAGAAGAGGGCAGGTTATGGATTGGGTTTGACTAGGTTAGGTCACGGTTATGGATGAGCCTAGGGTCAGGGTAGGCAGTGAGTGTTGGGTTTAGATAGTTTGTCCATTAGGTATATGAACAAATGAATGGTCAAGCTAACCTCAGAAGACCCCATGTCAACTAAGTGCTACCTACATAGCCCATGTGAGGCCTAGGGTCAGGGTAGGCAGTGAGTGTTGGGTTTAGATAGTTTGTCCATTAGGTATATGAACAAATGAATGGTCAAGCTAACCTCAGAAGACCCCATGTCAACTAAGTGCTACCTACATAGCCCATGTGAGGGGCCTTAGGCCAGTGTAGTTCTCCCCAAAAGGGAAGAAGAGGGTAGGTTATAGATTGGGTTTGACTAGGTTAGGTCATGGTTATGGATGAGCCTAGGGTTAGGGTAGGTAGTGAGTGTTGGGTTTAGATAGTTTGTCCATTAGGTAGACAAATAAATGAATGGCTGAGATAACCTCAAAAGACCCCATGTGAACTGAGTGTTGCCTACATAGCCCATGCGAGGGGCCTCAGGCCAATGTAGTTCTCCCCAAAAGGGAAGAAGAGGGTAGGTTATGGATTGGGTTTGACTAGGTTAAGTCATGGTTAAAGGTTATATGGTTGGTCCATCAGGTAGACAAATGAATGAATGGTTGAGCTAACCTCAGAAGACCCCATATCAACTAAGTGTTACTTACATAACCCTCATTTTAAGGGCCTCAGGCCAATGTAGTTCTCCCAAAAAGGGAAGAAAAGTTAAATAGGTTGGTAGTTGGTTTGGTTTTGACTAGTGTTTTTAGCATTTCCCATATGTTTGGTGGTACATGCTTGAAATGATGAGCGTATGATGATGTTATAGCCTTTTCCATATTGTGTGATGGTGTATGCTATAACATAGGTTTTGTGGTTTTTCACCCTTAGTAATTTTCCATATTGGTGATGGTGTATGCTAAAAATGAAATGAGTTTTCTCCAAAAAGGAAAAAAGAGTCAAAGAGGTTGATAGTTGTTTTGGTTATGTTTGAAATGATGAGTATACGATGATGTTATAGCCTTTTCCATATTGTGTGATGGTGTATGCTGTAACATAGGTTATGTGGTTTTTCATCCTTAGTAATTTTTCATATTGGTGATGATGTATGCTAGAAATGAAATGAGTTTATTTATGCTTTAGCAAGTTTCCATATTGGTGATGGTATATGATTGACATAAATTGTGTTTGGTTGATAGTTTCCATGTGTATTGTTTTCCATAGAAACTAATGTGAATGGGCTATGATAATTTACATAACACAAATGAGTATTTACATTAAATAAATCATGATGTTATGTCAGTGGTAGAAAATGTTTTGGTTGTATTGAGTTGAATCTTAGGTTCATAACTTTATGAGATGATATGCAAGCATATAATTCTAAGACATTGTGTCTTAAGAGATAAATTGGCATGTGACGAAGGTGTATAAGAAGTGAAAGACGTGTTGCTCTTTCATTGACAAGGACAATAATGATGGCATAAATAGGGTTTTTGCAAACAAAAGCCCTGTTCATGCATTACATCATTTGACCATTGGTTTGCGTTAGAAAACTACTCTAATCACTTGATGTTAAGTGAGCTCAAAATCCCTTGGGTATTTTGAGGTAATAGGTGTGATTATGTGATATGTGAGCATAGCGTAACCTTTTTTTAGAAAGGATAACTTTTCCCCTTTTATAGGTGACCCTGAGAATGACTATAGGCAAGTCCATGACTTAATAATTTGTCAATCAGTTTTTTTTAGTAGACTGATCAATGCGGGAAGTCTATTTGGGGACGTTGTTTTGTTTTTGTGGTCATGTGAAGCTGATAGATGTGGGAAGCTTCTAAGAGGGTGTTGTGCTTGTAGCCAAATTTGGGCATAGCCATCCTTCAAGGGAGTGGTCTATATTTTGCTTTGTATGTTTTGGATGTCTTTGCATAGCTGTCCTTCAAGGGAGTAGTCTATTAATTATAGAAATTATGCAGCTATCCTTCGAGGGAATAGTCTACATTTATAGTTTATGACCTTTTAATATTTTGTTAGGCATCCCAGTTTTATGTTTTGTTTGTTGACTGAACTTTAAGTCATGGACTAGACTATAGAGGTTTAGGGGTTTCCCTTTTTATTAGGACAAAGCATTTACTGCTTTAAAAAAGGGTTAACTAATTTTTGTAGGGAAAAAGGGTTGAAAGGAATAGGAATGAGGATGACAGGGGTTACTCAAGGAATGAGCTCAAGTTAAACATCAAGTAAAGGATTACTTGATTAACAGTAGAATGGTCACAGATGTAAGGCATTAAGGGGCTCAAGTTCTGGTTGGCTTTCAAGAGAAGACAAATGATAAGTCCCTGATCCATACTTGTGCATTATGATATAAGGTCTGAGCCAATTAGGAGCAAGCTTGCCTCATTTGCTTCTTTCCATATTGGTCACTTGTTGGTTTTCTTTAAGGATGAGATCTTTGATTTTGAAATCTCTCTCTTTCAGATTTTTGTTGTAGGCATGCTTGATGCGATGTTGGACGTGAAGTAAGTTAGCATGTTGCTAGCATTTGATACAATGCCAAACATAGTTATTGCAATATTGGTTAAGAGTGGGCTAATAATAGCCCAGGTAGAGGATGTGCTTTGCCACCGAGTTACCATTGAAATGTCCCCCACAAATTCCATCATAGACTTGTTTGATGGCATGAGATGTCTCAGTGGTGGTCAGACATCAGAGAAGGAGGCCGTCAAGGCCTCATTTGTAGAAAAGACCCCATAGCATGGTGTATCAAGCAGTGCTCTTGATAAAATACCACCGTCCATTGCTAGAGAGGTCAGGAGGAATGATAGAATAAGTCAAGTAGTCAACAAGTTGTTTATACCCAACATCATGTGGACTAGAGAGGTTAGGAGGAATTGCCCCTGAAGATGTTGGTTGAGATGTGCCCAAGATAGAAATCTTGGGTTTTAGTGGTGGAGAAGGCTTAGCGAATGGATTTGTCCAATAGGTAGAAGCCTGCACTTTTCCTTTATCCTTTAGAGTTTGGGACCTGGTGCCCACATTAACAATGTTGATTTCAAATAAAGGGGGAGAAGGTGGTAGAGGGACCATAATTTTGTGTTGGGATCCCGATTCAAGTGAGGAGGTTTGGGAGGCATGGGATGGTGTTGGTGGTTTTTCAAAAAGATGGTCAAGAGGATCCTCAATGAGAAGAGTGTCCTTTTCTAGGTGTTGGCAAATGACAACCTTAAGAGCATAGCAATTCTCAGTATCATGCCCAAGTTTGTGATGATACCAGTAGATTTGAGTGTTGTCGAACCAAGATGGTTTTGATCTAAGAGGTCAGTATGGCTTAATGGGTGGGAGAATGATGCTAAAAGACTACAATGATTGACATAATAATGAAGCATAGGAATCCACTAATGGGTCTACGCTCGTTGTTGCAGTAGGGGTTGACAACTTCTGTTGAGGAATTATAGGAGGATTTTTTCATACCACATTTTTAGTTGGTGGTGTGGTGTAGATGGCATTTTCTTGGTGAGAGGTGTTGTATGTTTTAGACAATGTATGTTTTTGATAGGTAGAGGGAGTAATGGAGGCAATTTATTTTTGTTAGGTGTTGGAATAGGGAGCACTCCTATTAAAGTAGAAGGATGTGGACCCAAAATAAAGGGAAATGGTAAAGGTGGTGGAGGAGTTTTTTGACGTGGTTTAGCATTCCCCTTTAGTTTTTTGCGAGGACCACTATTATGCAGGGTGAGATTCAAATATACATTCACTTGTGGGTGAGTGAGGTTTAATACAGGGCAAACTCTGAGAGATTTAATCTATTTCAGCATGGTGGATGCCTGTGAGGGTTTGGTTTTAGATGTGGATGACTGAGCTTCTAAAGATTTAGAAGTGGAAGCCTGATCCTCATCAAAGACATTGGGGTAAATTATTGCAGAAGGGTTGGTAGTATAAGGTGAAGTGGGATGTGTAAGATAAGGAGCCTTAAGTGGCTCCCATAGCACCTCATGTTTTAAGTTCCTAGAATGGATAAATCCTAATTTTTTCTCCAAATGAGAGAAGGGTTTAGATGATGTCACATGAGGTCTTATAATTAGTCTTTTAGAGGATTTGGGTGGTTGTGAGAGTAGAAACATGTGGGATGTAGTGATCTCAGGCGAAAGGCAAGAGAGAACCATCACCGGATCTTCCTCAGCCAAAGTGGGTGAGGTGGTGAGTTCTTCTCTCAATGGAGAAGGAATTGGAGAATTTGGCTCTTCAAGAGGATAGAGTGCAGGGATGATCATGCCTTCCACGTGTGGTCTAGGAGTGGGGAAAGTATGATCACCCATTGTTAATAAGAAGGATAAGGGCTGGGCCACTGACATTGGTACTATCAAAACATCCTTCAATATGGGAAAGGTCAAAGTAGACTCTCTTACGTGTGAAAGGGGGGTGGATGGAGGACTATCCTCCATCGATGGAGGACAAATAGGAGAGGAAGGCTCCTCTAAAGGGTGAAGTAGAGGGATTATGGCCCCTTCTACATGAGGGTGTGGGGTATGAATGGTAACTTCTTCTAATGGTAGAAGAAGAGGGAAGGTGGGGGAAAGAGGAATAGGTAATGTAGGATCCTCACGAGGTAGAAGAATGGGTAGAGGAGGTGTTTGATGTTGTGGGGGAGATACAGGTGAAATGGGTTCATCCACGTGAGGAAGAGGGTGAGGCAAAGGGAGCTCTTCATTGCATGGGGGTAGTATGGGTAAAATAGGCTCTTCTACCCATGGTGGAGAAATGGGTTGATTAACCTCTTTAGATTGTGGGAGAGGTTGGTTAGGAACAAAAGGAAAGATCGTGTTGACCATGCATATGTTGTGTTCTTAAGGGTCATCGGTCATGGTCTGAACATTGTTTTGACTTGGGGGATGGTTAGGAAATGGTTGCCTAAAGACATCCATGTTTTGGTTGGTTGGCACATTAGGATTATCCAAAACAAGGTCCCCTTTGTCTAACATGTCTTGAATAACATTTTTGAGGGTTTTGCAATTGTCCGTGTCATGACCCTTGACACGGTGATAGTTACAAAAGTCATTTTCCCTATACCATGCAGGGATGGCTCATGAGGGGTCAAATTGGACTGGTCAGATTTGAAGAAGGTTGAGGAATCCCTACCTTACTAGTTTATCTAATACGAAAGCATATGATTCTCCTATTGGAGTGTATTGATGTTGTATACACTGTTGTTGGAATTGTCTTATGATGTTTTATGAAGTGGAAGGTTCAGAGTGGTTGGTTGTGGTAGAAGATGATGACCTAAGGACCATAGCATTCACCAATCCCTTAGACTTGGAGTGGGAAGAAGAAGGTTTGGAAGAAGAAGGGTCATTAGCTTTTGTGTTGGTATTTTTGTTATACAATTTGACCTTGTCTTCCTCGATTACATAGAGTTCAAGCTTTCGAGCCATAGTGAAAGCTTCATCAAATGTGTGGAAAGTTTGAACCCACAAATTAGATGAGATGTGCTTGGCACATGCTCTTGAAAAGAGCTCAATGAGCTCAGGTTGAGGTAGTGAGAAGGAGAGTTGGTTGATCAAACCTCTCCAACGGGTGACAAAGTCAGCTATTGACTCATCCTTAAATTGTCTAATGGAATAAAGGTCTATGATGGAGATCTTTTTGGTAATATTAATTGAGAAATGGTTGAGGAATAACTGAGCAAGTTGTGTGAAGGTGAAGAGAGAATGATTGGTAATGGAGCTATACCAATCAAGGGTGACGCCAGATAGTGACATGGGGAATGTGCAAAGTAATAATGCATCATTGTGGGCTATGAGGTAGCAAGCATGTCTAAACACTCACAAATGTTGTTGTGGGTCCTCTTTACTCTAAAAGTGAGTAAATTTTAGGAGTTCCCACTGGCTAGGGTATGGTCGAATGGGAACTAAAGGGTGAATGTGTTCATTGCAGATTTGTTCATATGAAAGAACACTCCTCAAACCTGAAATAGATGTCTCAAGGTTGGACATCTTATCCATCAACATCTTAATTAGATCGGTATATGGATTGGCATGAGGGGCACCCCCTAAGTTATAGGGTACTTGAAAGGCATTGGGAGGGGCATATGACATACTTGGTTGCATTTGTGTAGATGCAACATACTGATAGTTTGTCATAGGGACTAATGTCGAGGCCAAGGGGACTTGTGTCACAAAGTTGGAGGGCACAATTTGACTAGATGCCACTAAGGGTGGTTGAATGGCAGTGACACTAGTTAAAGGGTAAGTGGTCACTCTCATGTTTATGGGTGCAAGAGAGGATGGGATAGAGACAATTAAGTTATAGAAAGGTGTCAAACTTGGTTGAGTTGTTTGCGATTGAGGGGGTACAGAAACCTTGATGGAGGTATGGCTACAAAGGATAGAAGGAGAGGCCAAATCTTGAACATTGGCCACAGTTGGGTTACTGGTCGAGGCAATGGCCTGAGTGACCATAGGTTGGGTAGCAGATGCTGTTGATATCATCGTAGCTTCAATCAAAGAAGTTGGCATCCCATAAATAGGGTTACTCAAAGGATCTTGCATTTGGCTTCTAGCGAGATAATGTTGGAGAGCCTTGACATTGTGGTCAAGGAATCTCTCAAAAATTTGATCCCCTTCAGGAACAATAGGAGGTTGATCAGGGGTAGGTTGTATAGGAGTATGCTCAGTGTCTGAAGTATACTCCATTAGATGACTTGGCACGAAGGGTGAAGGTGGGAGTGGTTGTTGACTTGTGTGGTCAATAAGAGATTTGGCTTGACTACGTGTCAAAACCATCAAAGGTAAAAGGGTTTTAGGTTCCAAAAACTACGTGTTTTAGTTTTAGAAAACTAGAATTTGTGTTTAACAGCAACAAAGTCAGGTTTTAAGCTTTCTGTATGGAAAGAAAATTTATTGACAGTGACCGATGTTGGTTGTTTAACCGATATCAGTTATAAAAAACTTTCAACGTCGGTCAATTAACCAATGTCAGTGAAGAATAGTTGCTGACATCGGTGGAAAAATTGATGTTGATTTTTGTGTAATTCCAAAAACATATAAAATTGACAGTTTTTGGAAGAAGAAGATATTTTGAGTTATTTTTAGACTTCAGAATGATGCGACCTTACCAGCTCAAACAATCAGATAAAAATAAGTAGAATAGATGAATAGGCAAGCAACCTCTAAACGTTAAATTCCTAGGAATAAGTTTTAAAGTCGTGGTGGCTTATGCCTTAATAGAATGTGTTGGGAGTTGGGCTTGTAGAATAGGTCCTAGAGAGGAAGTCTATGGCTGGTTTTAGGTTATGTTATGGTGCTCAAAGATCTATGTTAGGTTCAATATGTGGCCTAGTGCTAGGGCTTGCTCCCTTCACTTCATGAACCTAGAGCTAAGCTAGGCCACTTAGCCAAAATATACCTTGCCTATAGTTTATACTCTACCAGAGAACAGAGTGGGTCCTCCTCTTGGTGGTGAAATCCAAGTAGGATCACTAGGTGGGGTAAGGTATCCGCTAGGTGATGAAATCCTAGATGGGCCTTGTCTCAAGTAAGTTGAAATGTTTGATTTGATGTGATTGTGATTTGGTTGTGTAACATTTGTGCACTACGATTTATTCATAATGTTTTTAATTACTAAGTGGGCTAAGTATGCATTCAAGCAAGAATGAAATGTAGTAGTTTTTAACCCAAATTGAAATATGTTGTTCAAATGCAAATAATTGGAGAAAAAGTTAAGCGTATGAGTTTTTCACTACTCTATGATGCATGTAAGAAGTTATAAGAAAAATAAGAGATGCTCTTTTTAACTTCTGCTAATGGTTTCCTTTTGGAAAAGATAGAAGAGGGGATGTAAGAAAATAATACTTTCCTAATGCATCTATATGAAAGTTTGCTTTTCTAAAAAAAATAAGAATGAACCCAAGGAAAACTCCAGGGGTCCCACCGGGCGTGCCAAAATGTTTCTCTATATTTTTTGCTAATTACATTTAGAAGAAAGAAGAAACTAAGGTTAAAGGTCTTGGGTTTGACGTTACCTGGATTAAGTGCGTACCATATCCAAGCATTATGGGAGCTCCTCTTTGGCTATGGAGGAAACACTTGTAATAAGAAAGAGACTTAAATAATAAAATGTTAGTAGAGGATATGGTGGACTGCCAAGCTATGAGCTCGGTCTTGAAAGCATAAAGCTCCCTACAAGATGACAGTCCACTATTTAAAGAAAAGAGTGTTGTATAAAAATAAATGATAAAAGACTTTAAAAAATGGAAAGGTAGAATGTTGTGTACCTATTCCTTGTAGTCCTTGAGTCTCAAAATGTTATAGAAAGATATCCAAAGGTCTTGTCTGGTATATGGGCTATTTGGATAGGTTTTTTGGTTTACTAGTCTAGAAGATAGTCACCGACATCAGTTTGTCTACCACGGTCGATGGGAAAAAGGTTCTAACATCGGTGTGTTCACCGATGTCGGTAGGGTTAGTTGGCCTTGGATGGGTTTCAGGGTATTTCTATGGTTGACAGAGGAGTCTGGAAGTTTAAAGGTTTGTGCAGGGTTACAAGAAAGTGAATAAGGTCTGAGGAAGGGCAAAGGTAGAGGATAAGTGTGAAAAGAGGGTAAGAATAAGAGGAAGGCTTTTTAGCCTCTTCACAGAAGAAGTCAGGTTTCTCAACAATTCTTAGAAATATCAAATGGAAATAAATTACCAATGTATTCTAAATTATTGAAATAATAAGTAGAATACTTAGCTCTATTTGGTGAAAAACCAGAGGTGTCAGAATATTTATTCCTGTTGTGGTTGATGTTGAGGTCCTCGTACAATGTTTCAATCCAGTGTCTGGAGTGACTTGTGTATAGCTTCAGTAGCTAAGAGAGCGATAGTCGAATTCTAATGCTTTGTCTCAGAGTGTGTGCATCAATCTAGAAGAAGGTGGGGGGGCCAACTCAATGTTGGAGCTCAGGTTATGTAACTGACATCAATGGTTTCATTGATGTCTGCCGAGGGTTGATCGATGTCAGTGGAGGGAGAATAGGTAAAAAGGAGCTCTTGGCCCATTTTTCCATCTACCAAGTGCCTTTGCCATTGGAGAATGGTTAAAATAATGGCTTATGAGGGATGGAATTCAGTTAAGGAATTAAGAAGGGGTTAGAATAAGTCATGGGTAGTTAGGATTTAGATGACCTAGTCTTAGGGTGACTCATAGGTTAAGAAAAGGTCTTAGGGTGAGGTGTCCAAGGTGAGGTGTCCAAGGTGTGGTGTCTAGGTGAGGTCATTAATTTAAAATGAGTAGTTTATTTTAAATTAATAAGGTGTGTAAGTGTTTAGAAGGGGACCAAGGGGGGGTTGACACAATGTTGGTGTCCACACATATGTATAATTTTTGTATAGTCTTTAGCTTGTTTTGTGCTTTTCATTTTCATTTCTTTTTGGTGCCTTTATTTTTGGGTAGCATGACTCCATATCCCAATGGCATACTTAAAGGCACTGGAGATTCTGGATTCTACTCTCGTTGATTATTTTTACAATCGATGGAAGTTTCCCAACTAGAGCCAGTTGTTGTTCCCAAAATCTATCACTCATTTTTGGGGACAACATATCAACTATTTTAGTCCTGCAAGCCAAAATTCTCTCTTCCCTTCTCAAAAAAATGTTCTAAGTGCTCCAATTCTTCAATTATTCAAGCATTTTTAGTCAAAGGACTCACAGGTTCAATAGGTTCCATAGGTTCAACTGATGAGCTTTAACAAAGAAATAAGTTCCAAACACTTAGGCAATTTCAAGGTTGGTTTAACAGAAGGCTTCAACAAAAGATTGAACCATTAAACCATTGAACCATTGAACCCTACTTCTAAAGGTTCAAAGGTTCAACAAGTTCAAAGGTTCAATGACATTGACATACTTAAAGAGTTAAGTGCTTCAACAAGTTCAAAGTTCAACCGCTTTGAAAAGTTCAATGGCTTTGAAGGACTTATTGAAAAGAAGACTTTGAAGAAGAAAAATTGAACTATTGAACCTTTAAACTTTGAACCAAAAGAGTTCAAAGTTTAAAGGTTCAAGGAGTTCAATAAATTTTGAGAGACTTAGAAGAACAAAATATTCGAAGAGCATAAAATGAACCATTGAACTATTGAACCTTGAACTAAAAGAGTTCAAAGTTTAAAGGTTCAATGAGTTCAACAAAAAAGAAAAGAATCCAGTGAGTTCAAAAATTTAAAGGATTCAAAGGAAGAGAATGAATTGTTGAACTTTAGACCGAAATGGTTTAAGGTTCAAAGGTTCAAAGGTTCAATAAAGATCAAAAGATTTAGAGAATAAAAGGATTCAAAGAAAGAGAACGAATCGTTGAACTTTAAACCAAAATGGTTTAAGGTTCAAAGGTTCAATAAAGATCAAAAGACTTAGAGAATAAAAGGATTCAAAGAAAGAGAATGAACTGTCAAACCATTAAAATTTAAACCGATATGGTTCATAGGTTTGAATGGTTCAAAAAGTGCAACCAATTCAAGAAGTTCAAAGTTCACAAGGAAGCTTTGAGCGAAGGAAGGAAGCAAAATATTCTAGAGACATGTCTGAAGAGATGGTTCAATTGATTGAACCAAGGAGCTAATTGAACCAAGGAGCTCATAGGACCGCCTGAATAGTTAAGCCATTAAACCAATGAACTTTCAAGGCTCAAAGGTTCAAGGTTCAATGTGGTTCAAGTGACCAGTAACTAGTGACATCCCCATAGACATCAAACTCAAGGTAATGAAATGCCTACTTATTTTCAATTATGGTGCGAAACCTAAAAACAAACATAGTGACCAGCTGAAGAAGAAGAAGCTAAAAGAGATAGCAAAAAGGCAAGAGATAGCCCAAGAGCTTAGATCATGAGGAAGAGATAAAATGTGTTAATAAAAGAGGGAACAAGAGGGAAAGACCAAAAATATCTGCATAAGAGTTATTTCTAATTGGTGAAATAGTCCACCAGGTGTAGATCAGAGAATGTGAGCACTCAAGGATGCAGCCTATTTTTATCCATTAAGTAAAGGCGAAGTGGATAGCTGTGTAAAAATCAAGAAGAAGACCAGGCAACCTATACTTTGGAGGAGACATTTGAGATGAATTGACACATCACAGTTAAGGCCGATGCCCTGTTCCATCATGGCCCCTTTGATAGAACTGAAAATGCATTCAAGGCATTGAATGCAACAAGGGCCATTCCATGAAAAAAGTGCTAAGTATTTCTTGGCTGCTATATATTATAATTTCTTGTGTTATTTAGAGAGATGTCTTAGTTGTAGAAGCAAAACTCTACCCAAATTGAAAGGCATTTCCTTAGACTTTAATCTTAGATTGTTAATCATATTTCTTTATTTGAATAAGAAAACAAGTGACCTTTCACACTTTGTGCTTGAATAGCTTGTGTTATTTAGGAAATTGTTCTTATGTCTATTTCCTAGAAGCATTCTTGTCCATTTAATTTAACAAGTAGAACTAGTGGAAGTAATTAGGAAGGTGTCCTAAAGCTGACTGTGGAGAGACTTTGTACTGCCATAATTGTCTTTAGTGTGTGTGTTTTTAGTTTGTTCTTATGTAAAGGATCTTGGGATGACTTTGTGCCCCCATTGTCTTTCATATTTCACTCTTTGGCAGTTGAGGTAGAGACTTTGTGCTACACCTCATTCTGTTGGTTATTGTGCCCTATTACATTTACTTATCACTACCCAAAAGAATTCTTGTTGTTTACTGCAGACCACTTCTAAAAGAAGAGAAGTGCCTTATGTCATTTCATCAATATTTATCCTTTGTCTGTGAACATCATCTCTAAAAAAAGAGAGATGGATGGTGTTGTCCTACCCCTGAGTGTTATTTTTAGCTTATTTATAGTATATATATAGTATATAGTACCTTATAGTTATAGGGAACCTCCCCTTGATGAGAGGTGAGATTTGTCCCCTTTTGATGTGGTAAACCTGGACATTGGCTAATCAATCTCCTTATGTTGTGGTTGAAACAACCTATTTTTCCCATCAATTAGTTGGTGACAAAATATTCACCCAATAATGAGAATTGTGAAAACCTAATATTTTAGATAAATCAAGATGATTGTTAAAGATTTTATTTTCAAATTTAGAATTTTTTTAACTTTAGACTCCCAAAATAACCTTCAAAATTTGCATGAATAAATCCATATGATGGATTCCTAATGTTTAAAGGGGCTTGAATAATGGGTCCCTATTTTGAATTTTTAAAATGGGGTGTATGTGTTAGGGCACAACACACTGGATTCTAGGAATCTATTAAATAATATTCTATCTCACCTATATAAGGAGTAGATCTTGAATTGAAAGGGAGTTAATCAATAGTTAATTAATACTTTAGTCAAGAGAATAGATGGAAGGTTAAAAAGTATGATCATAGTATTTATGTAATTCTGCTACAATAAACTTGTTAATGGAATAAATTAATTTTGTAGTAATTTATCTATATTAAGAAGGAGAGGAGTCAACATCCAAACCAATCAAGGTAGGGCCCACTCACACAATTTGGTAGATTAATTCCTTATCTAGTAGTTTAGTATTTTTTATGCATTACTTGGATGTATTTATTATTTTATGTTGAATTATTTTAATGTGTGTGATTTGGTTTCATGTGATATTTTTTTATAAGAATATTTAATTCTATTTTATTGTTCTTAGTTAAATTTTGAAATAGATTAGATTTATTTTTTCTTATTTAAATTCTTAAAATTTGATTTATACAAGTGTGTTTCTATTTATGCAATGATTAGGACCCAAAAATTCAATGTAGACTATTATTAAACATATAGTGCTACCATATTGTTAAATATAAACACACCCTAGGTTGACAATTGATGAAGTAGTTTGTTTTATAAACCAAGTGGCTACCCATCTTGTAAATTGAGTTGTATGTTCAGATATTGGTATGCGTTGGTTTAATTGGTAGTTAAAATTATGATCATAATTTCAATGCCATTATTAGGGAAGGCTTCAATTATTTTAATCTTTAGAATGTTAGATTAGATTTCCTACTTTAATTTCTTACTTTCCTAGATTAATTTACTACTTTCCTAGATTAAATTTATTACTTTCTTAGAGTAAATTTACTTTCTAAAAATAAAGGTTAAAATATTAAAAAATTGCACATTTCATTGTATAATATAAATTGGTTTATCTCATATATTTAGTATATCCCTACATGATATAGTAATAATTAGGAAAAAATTAGATTTTTTCCCAAAAATATACAAACTCCATGTAAGACCAAAATTTTTGATAAAAATAAATTTAGGGAAGTTTTAGTTGGTAATGATTTAGAGAATGTGAAGACACTTGTATATCAAGAGATAAAAACCCTTAAATCCATGATAAAATAACTATAAGAGAAGACCAGCTAGTTACAAGTCCTAAATAACATAGTAAAAACAAGGGATTGATATACAGATCAAAAATAGCATGCACTTGCTAGTGGAAACCCACTTATACCAATGGAAGTGTCTACACCTATTAGAAATAACCAACCGATAAAATCTACATAAAAATATGTTGGTATATACCAGCCTATAATATTTTTTCATATGGAGATACATGTACCTATTATAAAAATTATCTTGTAGATTATAAAAAAGAATCTACAACCACTAATCAAAGAATACAATTTTTAGTAATGTCCCCTATGTCTAAAGATATAAAATGCATGCACATGTACTTGTAGTGATTACATGTGCACCTAATGATAAAAACTAACTTTCAACGACTTCAAATATAGTAATGTATGCCTTTGTTAGTGAGGAAAAATAATCTGTAGAAATTATTATTGTACCTACTAGTATGGAATATTAGCTTACAATATAAATAGATTCCCTTGTTGGTGTAGACTGACATTCAACAATTTCTTATGTTCTTATTGATAATGAAGATCAATCTACAACAAATGGTATTATGCTTGATGATAATAAAATAGATCTGAAGCTACCTCTCAAACATGTATTGGTGAAAAACATATCTTATAGAAACCACTTTTATAAGAAATACTACATCCACTAGTGGAGATTGATGTATATTAGTTATTAATAATACCTTATCGACTATTCTTCTTGAAAAAATTAGTGAAAAATGACTTGTTTTAGAAAAGAACTCAAGATCCGCATAAAAGGAAATGGATGGGGAATCATACTAATAAAATATAATATTTTTATGAATTTTCTACCCATAAAATGTAGTTCACATGTATTTATATCGATGGATGCTATTTTAATAGTTGAGTATGAGATAAAAACTATATATTTTCTTAAGGATAGATTTTTCAAGAGCAATTGACAAATAAAATGTTGTCTATCTATGTCACTGACTACTATAAATATGAGATAGAGTTTAATTACCAATATATTTAGCTACAAAAGGACAAGACATAAGCTGATCAACATGGAAATGAAGGAAAACAAGGTTATTATGTGAATCAAATGGGATATTGGCCACCATTAAAAAGCACACTAGGTATGCTTAGAGAGCCATTTTTATCTATTTTCTTTCTACTTGTTTATGTTTTTCCTTATTACACACTTCATGCTTGAAATTACAACACACCAACATATAAGCATTTGATAAACCATTACAAAAAATTGTCTTCCCATTAGTATTGGTATTATAGCCAATCATGGTGGCCACCACCCTAGAAATAATAGAGATAATAATGGTTTGGTTTCAATAAATAGTCATAGATTTTTTGGTCTAAATTAACCAATAACATAGCCTAATCTTTAGGATGAGAAAACATTATCAGATTATTCATCAATCTACTAGACATATGAATATGATGTCTTGGTTTTGTGATTAATATTTCATGGTTTGATCTTAATTAATGCACTCATCTTTCAGGTTATCTTTTCCCTTGTTCACTATGCACATAAAATTATTAATAAACTAGATTAAACCATCTTGTAATAAGAAAATTACAACACACACCATTACATTCATAAAATTCCATATTTTTGAAATGAATGTAAACCACCACCACCTCCCATAATAAAATTACCTAAAAAGAAGTATTTTAACTAAAATAATCATTTTATCATCAATAATGAGCCAATCCTTGTTCTACCTCTTTCAAAAGAAAATTGTATCACTAATAATTCATAACCATATTAGGTATAATTGATTTATAAATAGAAAACTTGAATGTTTGTGTATATAATTTTTTATGTTTTTTGACCTTATGGTGGAATGTGAGTGATATTATCGGTTAGATAAATCTACAAGTTATTGTTATTATTTGAGATCTCGAAATTAGTGAGATATAAGAAAATAAAAAAACAAATTTGGTAATATTACAATTTTGAGAGAGGCATTTGTGCATAATATTGTGTTTAAAAAAAGCCTCTTTCAATTTTTTTCCAACCATAGATATATTTCAAATATCTACATTTAATGCCACTAGTTATGGAGAAAATATGAAAATAAAAGAATAATATGAAAAATGTTCAAAATAAAATTATGGGATAGGTTTTTGTGTAAATTGGTATGATGAAAATAAACCTCTCTAAATTTATTTATAGCAATAATGTTTTTTAGATATCCAATCTTATTTTATCCTATAGCAACTAAGAGGGGTAACTTGTACCAACTAGAAAAGTGAAAATACCCAAAATACTTACAATAAAATTCCAAGAGAGATTTTTATTTATGGTAAAATCTTAATTAAAAACCTCTTTCAATTTTGACATAGATTTAAGCATTTATGATATATTTAGTTTTCTATTTTTTACTAAGAATTTTGATTTTAGATAAATCAACCACATTTTCGCACCATTTACCAAAAATTAAGAACATCATAAATAGACACATTCACCTTAATTTATGTACAAAAACACTTACACAACCAATCAATTCATTTGTATCATTATCTCCAAAAACATGATTGTCCTTTTAATCATTCATCAAAACTGCATAATCTTCTTTATCAAATTTTTACTAAACATTCTTGTATATAATGAATAAATTTAAAAACATTAGAACACTATCTAAGGTCTTTAATGATGCTAATTTTATAGAGAAATACATGCTAGGAATCTTATCAAGTTTTGCAGAACACTCTCTTACATATTCTTTAAGGACCAGATTGATAGTTATTTTAGTATCCTTGACTCTTCACTGAGAGTTACCATTGACAAAATGGATAGATAGTTGAATTATGACTTACGTTCCATTAGAAAACATCTTTTTTGCACAACAATAATTTTTATGGTAATTTTCAATGAATTTATTTTGATTCTTCATGTTATTCATTAGTTTTTTTCTATTAAGTAGGTTTCATGCTTTGTTTATTTTTTATCTTGTTTCTACATACACAGACTGAATATTAATGTCTTTACTATTGAAAATATTTTATCATCTTAGGAATTTAATCTACCCATCCTAAAAATAAACTAAATATGTACATTCATTACTAATTTTCAAAATTAATATTTGCTTCAAAAATATAAAAGTGAATAATGATTCTTTCTATGAAAACTCTTGGATTTCTCATAACTTTATTACATAAATATCTCTACTACAGACCAAAGTACATCTATCGATGTAATAAATGATGTTGTATGGATAACCCATAATTTTTTATGCACATTTCAAGTGGCTTCATATCACATTAAGTACACCCAATAAATCTTCATGTATCCTAATAGACACATGTAATCAAGAGATTTATACTATAATATTAGACATTTCACACAAGAACATTAACAAGCTAAACTTGGATGACTTGATTTAAGACTTGACTAGATAATTGGACAATAGAGTATAGAAGTCATGTATTTTTGATTTTATCAAGATTTCTTCCTCATCAGTAAACATCAATTTACTTGCATAACTATGGAGACCTCATTGCAAATAATTGGGTTATTTTTGAGGCTATGGTAAAACTTATTCATAATCTCTACAAAATGTTATCATTTATATAAAATTAAAAAATAAATTAAAAATCAACAAGGAAAATGTTCAAGTGTTTTTGACAACCTTGGCTTAGAAAACTAACTTTTTGGATAACCAAGTGTTGAATAAGGATCCTTGATTAGAAAACTAGCTTGTTAGATAATCAAAGGAATTTAAAAAAAAAAAGGTAAAATAAGTAATAATTAAAATTAAAAATTAGGTAATAAATAAATATATCATGTCTTTCATTTTGTATCAATTTTTATTTTATTACTTACACTTATAGCCTATATTTGTCTTTACATCTTTATTAGAAAGGGTCTATTATTTGGTACTTTTACTAACAACATGCTTGATGCAAATGACAAGGATTACTTGTTTTATGGGGTGGTAGGATCTATGACTTCATTTCTCATCATTCCTATTTCTAATTATGTTATTAAACATTGCTCCCACTTATTCTTTAGTTACATCTCCATGTTAAATCCATGTTTATGTAGTTTTGAATTCTATTGGCATAACGAATACATGTTTATAGACTGCACTTATAACCAATATTGCCAAACTATTTTCTATAATCCACTACCACAATTCATCTTGCAACCTCTACCACTAGTTTTTACTAGTTATTTAAACCTTTCTTTATTCAATTTGATTATGTGTTTGCTCTTTGTCACATTCTCATGAAAATCTAAAAAAAATATTTATGATTAATAGAATTGATTTTATATAGCATGGGACATTATCACTCCATGTTAATTCAGCTAAACATCCCTACTGAAACAACAAGGGTCTTTACAAAACTCCATAATTTTTCATAGATCCTGACATGCCTCTCTTCAATTTTCAGATATTCTACATTATTACTCATCATTCCATACGCTAATTATTTAAGTTCTCACTTGGTTTCACTACCTAGATGACTACATGTTTCTACATCAACTGACTAGTTACCAGAAGTTTCTTCAACATCATTTTTCTATTAGTAAGCTTTTGTATGAAGTCAAAAATTCTATTATTTATTTAGTGTAATTTTATTTTTCCATTTTCAATAGGTATGTACATTGTTTATGTATTATGTATTATTTCCTATTATGTCCTTAACTAATCTTGAGTAAACCATGCCACTTATCCTATCCACTCCATATGATTTGTTCAAATAACCTCATGTTTAGTCATCGCACTTCATGTAGACATAAAAATTATCATGATGTCAATTGATTTGCATGTTCTTTCCCACATTGCCACAATAAAAACATGTAGTTAGCTTGAGGACAATTGTCTAACTTAAGTTGGGGGGAGAATAAAGATATAAATGGCATTTTTCTCATTTTTTTTGATATGGAATTGAAACATTAAGTTGGTAGGTATACTATAAGTTCATTCCACTTATATAAATGTCAAAAGAAGAATGTAAATCATTATATGTAAATTGTGAGACAAGTTTTATAACCATCAATAGCTAAGACATATATAGCTCTAGATAAAATAATGTAATAATTTAAGTATTCACTAAAATATAAACCTTTTTAACAGGTTACACACTTTCATTAGTTATATGATTAATTAAATACATATTTGTATATACTTGTAGCCACTATTATACACATATGAGGTTTCATACATGAAACAAAGGTTGTAGCTTTTTGTTTATATACATGGTTAAAAAGATTCATCATGTCATGATGAAAACATAAATATTTTTATGTTTTGATTAAGTAATTTACAACTAAAGAAGCATCATAAATATTTTACCTTGATCACCTTATTTGGCTATGGTTGACAAGATTCCTATTCACCATGATTGAAAAATAATAGGTTGTAAATAAGAAATATTCCTATATTTTTGCATATGAAACTAAATATGTGTTTAACACATATTCTTATCATAGTAATATTATATTTATATTCCTTTAAAGAATTCATATTTATCATATGGTAATTTATGTTGATCATGTCTCTAGATCAAAACATCAAAACTTTTCAACATATGAGAAATGAATGGTTGTCAAAGCTTATGTTTTCAATTTTGTAGAGATAAAAGTTATTGTATGGGTATGTAGTCATGTTTGATAATTGCATAGATGGATAAATTTAATGAAGAGTTTTTTACGATGATTCAATGACTTATACAATGGCAAATAAATTTTAAAATACTAAAATGCATATAAAAGTATCAATAGCCCAAAATAAAGAGTGACTAATTGAAGGAAACATACATTTCTTATGGAGAAAGATAGGTTGTTCATGGTTTCAAACATAAAAGAATATTTTTGAATAGGAGGAGATGAAAACATGGAATACATATTGAGAAAGATAAATGATGTCTTTCAATATATATTTTTAATATGTCACTTATTGAGTGTAAATGTACCTATGCATTTTCATTTCTTTTCCCATTAGGATCATAATTGAATTCATATCTTTGTTCAAAAGGGAAATGTAAATGATTAAGTTTTGGGGTGTAATGAGGCCCTAAATTATCCCTCATATTTATTATTTATATTTCCTAAATCACCTTCTTATGTTTTCATACACACCTTTTTGGCCTATATAATGATGATATACACACATATTGTATGAATAACATATATGCATATTATTTTGGTTAAAACTAGTTATCTTTATATAAATTAGTATGATTTAAATTATTTAATATTTAGGGTTTTATTAATGGAAATTAATATGCATAATACACTTATTTCAACATGTCTTATACCCATATATATGAAGGAGAGAGATCCATTTGACTTGTTGCCAACCTATAACAAGTGCATATAAATATTTTGGGGTTAAAATAAACTAGTTTTAACCCAAAAATGAAATAAATAACATTATTAATTTTTAATATTATTATAAATTTGGATTCTCATTGAAAATGTATACACTTTCAAAAAAAATTGAATCTCATTTTGTGTCCATATGTAAAACTTATTGCTCCCACAAGCAACCTATAACATCTATTGTAGCTAACTTGTAGCAATGACTATAGCTAACCTGTAACAATGATTGTAGATGTGTTTTCAAGATTATGATGGTTTTTAGAACATTTAAATGGATTTAAGAATGGAATGGTCCATATATTTTAGGAAAGGGAATAAATTGATTATAAAATTTACTAAACCATATTTTTCCTCCATGTAACAATTATTTCCATTAGAAGTTGGTTGTTTGGAGTTGAATATCTCTTCAATAGTTTAAGAAGATGAATTGATTCCTTAAATATAGGTATGAAAAAATTAAAAATTTATTCTCCATTTTAACTATATTATTATTGAAATTATGTCTTTACAATGCGCGATGGCGAGAGCTTTGGCTAGGAATGGCATAGAGGCGGGCAGTCCATTGACAGGCCCTAAGAAAGACGGCTCTCTACTTGGGGCACACTCTTGCAACACAGAAACAACTTATATCAGTGAGTGCTCAAATCTCAGCAAGGTGAATGGATGCCTACTAAGAAGGCAGGACAGACTGGTGGTGGTCATCTCCCTTGAAGCAGTGAAAGATGATGTTGAGTACCTCTCTACCCATACACTAATTTGTAAATTCCTGGGTATTAGAATCTCCCTGGCAGCCTTAGAGGCCTGGATTCATAGGTCTTGGCATATAGAAGGGGATTTTGACATCATGTTGGCTGGTAACAGCTATTTTTTAGTCATTTTTTCCTCAGTTTCAGACTGTAATCATGTCTTTGAGGGGGGCCCTTATTTCTATGATCGTGTGGGGCTTTTTCTCAAACCCTAGCATGCGGGGTTTAACTCAGCTGATGAACTTCCAGCCTGTGTGCCATTCTGGGTCCGTTTTCCATGGCTTCCTTTGGAATTTTGGAGGGAGGATATTCTCAGGCAGATTACAGCCATGCTGGGAACACCGACAGCTATTGCCCACCAATCCCTGGACAAAAAGGTAATTTCTTATGCCCATGTGTGTGTTGACATTGATTTAAATAATCCTTTGCTAGATTCCATGGAGATTTCTATGGGCTCCTCATCTTGGATTCAATAGATAGAATCTATCCCTTTTAGATGTTGTATTTGTCATGTATATGGGCATTTGCATAGACAATGTCCGCAGCCTTTCAAAGATAGTGGGATAATCCATGATTCTTCTACACAAAATACAACAGTCTTCAAAAAGGGAACAAGTAGACAGGCTAATTCTGTTCATGAAAAAACTCAATCAGATAGAGCTATAAAAGGGAAAAACCCAGTAGTTAATGATAGCTTGGTGTAAGGATCTGCTAATCATACTAGCACTAGTTTGGATGGGTTTACAAAAGTAAGGCACCATATGAGAGGTGGAGGCCAGAAGTGCAAGAATGTAGAAAGGCAATTGGACATGGGATTCAATAGGTTTGAGGCTCTAGACAGCATGGCCATAGAGGATGGCATTCCAGCTAAGGATCAGGGGGAAGCTCTTGAAGTAGATCAGCAAGTATCAGGGGCTATTGTGGATCAGGTTATGATGACTTTGCCAACTCTAGAGAATTCCTTGAGGCAGAATGAAGGAGCACTTGAAATAGAGAATGTAAAGCTTGATAAGGAAGTGAAATGGGCTGATTTAGTTAAGGAAGTTGATGCTAGCAAGAAAGATAAGGGTGCCTCTTCAGCGCTTAGCCTGGTACAGAGGCTGTTCAAGAAAGCTAACTCCTTCATTCACTCTAAGGCTGGGTGAAGAAAGGACTTAGATAAAATTTAACTTACAGGAGACTTACTGGTGGAATCAGGGGTTGTTAAAACCTTAGATGAACACTTCCCCCATTTCTCCCAATGATTGTCTTATCATGGAATGTGAAGGGTTTGAACAGCTGCCCCAGAAAAAAGGCTACTTTGAAGATTGGTGTTGGATCACTCTCCGAATATCCTCTATATCCAGGAAATGAAATTATTTGTTGACTTACTGTTTGCTTGTATGCCAAAAATATGGTTTTTTGGCCAATATCAAGGTGTGGGAGCACTGGGAAGCTCAAGGGGTTTAGATATGTGTTGGGACCCACAGAAAATCTTGCCACTTCATTGGTTAGCCTACATATCTACTCTTTCTATGGTTGCCTCATCCCTTGACACCGGGGAATTGATTCTTGTCACTAATGTTTATGTGCCAGTTGACATAGATGGGCAACTTCAGCTTTGGGAACATATTTTCTATGTTCACAGCTGCCATCCGTTCCTTCTGTGGATTGTTACAGGGGACTTTAATGTTGTTATGAATTTGGAGGAGAAAAGAGGTGGGCTGCCTCATCCTGGTCCCTCAACTGATTGTCTATGCAATAATGTTGAGATACTGCGCTTCTCTGATGTTACACCCTCCAATGGGATTTTTACCTGGAGCAACAGAAGAATGGGTAATGTTGCCATATCAGAGCATCTGGATAGATTTTTTGTCTCCTATTTTTGGAAGTCAGTGCCTTTTCTCTCAGCTCAAAAATCTTGGACTGGAAAGGGTCAGACCATTGGCCCATCATGCTCTCCATTAATCTTATTAAGGGACCTAAAAAACCCCCCTTTAAGTTTTAGCTGATGTGGCTACATGACTCATCTCTTCATGACTGTATTAGACAGTGGTGGCAATAGGGAGGACTAGCTCATAGTACTACCATGTATTCTTTCCTCAAAAAACTTTAGTATGTTAAGAGAAAATTGTAGATTTGGAATATAAATTGTTTTGGCAATTTACATGGCATGAGGAAGAGGGTGCAAGATGAACTTGATGCAATCACAAGGAAAATAAGAGACTGTGGATTCTCGAAAGTGCTGAGTCAAGAGGAGTCTATAGCTGCCAGCTCCCTTGCAGAGTGGGAATTATGAGAAGAAACTTATTAGAAGCAAAAGGCACGTATTGATTGGCTTCAGGAAGGGGATAAGAATACGGCTTTTTTACATAAGTCTGTTTAGGCGCAGAGAAATAGAAATGTCATTACTTCTCTTGTTACTCAGGATGGGAGTCGATTGACCTCTTCCCAAGATATTAACGAGGAAGCTATCCAGTTCTTTTTAGCTCTCTTTTATAGAGATCTTGTGCCAGATGAAGGAGCTAAAAATGCTGTCCTTTCTTGCATTCCCCAGCTGGTGAGCATGGATATGAATGAATTTCTCATGAGGCCAATTGGTATGGCTGAGGTTGAGGAGGTGGTGTTCAGCATGAAGAGAGGCAAAGCTCCTAGCCCGAATGGGTTCCCAGTTGATTTTTTTAGGACTTTTGGAGCATCATCAAGCAGGACCTGATGGAAGTCATACATGAATCATACACCAATAAGGAAATTCTTAAAGCTCTAAATGCTACTTTTCTTGTCCTGATTCTGAAGAAGGAGCAGGCTCTTCATCTTGATGAGTATAGACCCATTGCGCTTTGTAACATTGTTTATAAAATCATTACTAGACTTATCTCAGAGGAACAAGGGGGTTTTGTGGCTGGCAAGCAGATTTTAGATGGAGTTGTTATAGCTTTGGAAGGTATTCACTTTATGAGTATGTCCCAGGAGTGGGCCATGTTTATTAAGCTTAATCTTGCCAAAGCTTATGACATAGTTAGCTAGAGATTCCTGCAAAAAGTTCTTTTGGCATTTGGATTTAACCAGGATTGGATCCGTTGGGTGATGAGCTATGTCACGATGCCTTCTTTCTCAGTCCTTATCAATGGGACTCCTTCTGAGCTTCTTGGTGCCTCCCATGGTCTTCGTCAGGGGGATCCATTGTCTCCATACCTATTTATCATTCTGGCTGAGGGGCTTGGCAGGCTCTTCAAATATTGTGTTTCTCAGAATGCCTTATAGGGATGGAGTTGGGGGGAGGGGTTTACCACTCTAACTCATCTACAATTTGTGGATGACAATATTTTGACTAGGAGATCTCAAATAAGAGAAGTGGAGGCTTTCTAACACACACTGGACATTTATCTGGTAGCTTCTGGGTAAAAAATTAATGAGCTTAAGTCTTCTATCTGCTTTTTTAACACTCTAGAGCTTATTTAGAGAAGGATTGCTATAATATTGTGGTTTCAGACTCAGAGCCTTTCGGTTATTTATCTTGGCATCCCCATTGTGGTGGGAAGGCAGCCTAGACTATTTTGGCAGAATGTTCTTGATAAGCTGAGGCATAAAGTGAGTCATTGGACTCATAGATGGCTATCTACAATGGGCCGTGTGATTCTTCTCCAATCGGTCATCCAGGTGCTTGCCATATATCGTAGTATGGTGCAGGCTACCTCGATTTACTTCCTGAAGGAATTTGATACCCTTTTTAGATAGTTTCTCTGGAGCAAAAATTTGAAAAATAACAAGTGGAGCCTCATTAATTGGGATATCATTTGTAGACCGAAGAAGGATGGGGGCCTTAGCTTACGCTCTGCTATCTTGGCCAGCCAAGCCCTTGCTACCAAGCTATATTGGAGATGGTGTTCCAGTTATTCATCCATTTGGGTCCAAGTTAAATCTGCTAAGTATTTCCTGAGAGTGGATCCTCATGTGATCTCCAGGCTCCCGCTTGAGGGCAGAGGGTCAATGGTGTGGAGCACTCTCAAGCATGGGGCACAGCTGGTGAAACATAGCTTCTTTTTGGTTTATGGTAGTGGTATGGATGCTTTCTTTTCGAGGGACTCTTGGGATGCAGAGCCTCCACTCTTATCATCACATCTGCATTTACAACCTTTACGAGTATCTTTTCATTCGGCTGGGTGGCATAAGGTGGAACATTATAAAGAAGTTTTTAATATGGGAACTACTGTTGGTTATAGATGGAAAGACTCCTCTGATTGGCCACCTGGGGGCTCTAAAGAAGATAGAAGGGAATTAGTTCATATCCTTGCTTCCAGAGGCTGTACTTCCCTACAAGGAAGGGATGTCCTTGCATGGGGAGGGGATGATACTGACCATTACTCAGTGTCTTCTGGTTATCTTGCTCTAACTAGACATCTCTTGATTGGAGGTCAGTTTGTTTGGGGAAATAAAATTTGGAATCAGACATCTTGGCCCAAGTGTAATTTTTTTCTCTGGCTGCTTACTCACAATAGGTGTCTCACCTAGGATAATATTTGCAAGAGAGGATTTCAGGGGCCTTCCAGGTGCGTTTTGTGTCACAGCAGTGAGGAAACTAGAGCTCATATATTTTTCCAGTGTACGTATTCTAAACAGATGTGGCATTAGTGGTGGAATGTGTGGAGGCTGCCCTGTTGGCATGCTTATTCTCTTGTGGATTTTTGGGGTTGATATGGCAATGCTCATACGAAGAACTCCTTTTTACAAAGCACTTGGTCTGTGGGTCCCTATTTTATTTTATGGAACTGTGGATTGAAAGGAATAGAAGAATATTCAGGGGCGTCTAGCTAGAGTTGCAAATTCTGTTGGCACAGGTTATCAGGTTAATACAAGAAACATTGAGTGTTAAATGTGTAGGGGAGAATGGGACCGACCCTGAAGCCATGACTTTATGCACTCGCCTTGGGCTGGTGCTGAATATGAGATGTGATGCTGGTCTGAGCTACCATGTGGGGCATGGCAACAGTTAGAATTTGTGCCTTGTTTGTAGAGAAGGCCGCTGGACTCCCCCAGAGGATGGTTTCATTAAAATCAACAATAATGGCTCCTCTCGGGGTAACCCAGGTGTGGCTAGCATAGGTGGTATTGGTTAGAATAGAGCTGGGGGTATTCAATTTCTCTTCTTAGTCTATAAAGGTCAGCATACTAACAACCTCATGGAAGCATCAGCCATCCTGGAGGCAGTGAAAGCTTGCTGTCATAATGGCTAGAGTAACATAGTCTACAAATTGGATTCGCAAATTGTTGTTAATTTGCTGAATAAAGGTAAGCTTGGTAAGGTTGACTGGCATCTAAATGTGATTATTCAGTAGATTCTATAATTAAGTTCTTCCTTGTATTCAGTTTCGTTTAAATACATTCCTCGTGAGTGGAATGGTGTGGTGGATTGTCTTGTTAAATGGGCTTCGGAAAATGGCCCCTCTTGGAACATTTTGGATATTGCTATGCTCCTCAGAAGTTTATATTAGCAACTGGTTCAACTTGTGGACCAGGATAATGTAATGTAACTGTTGTTTTTTTCTCATTTTTAATAAATTTTTACCCCTCTTTTAGTTTTAAAAAAACTATATTATTTTCAAAACATAATATTCTATTTTTTGTATTGTTGCAACCGAATAAGTTTATTATTGGTATTTTTGTAACCAACTATATTTTAGACACAACCATATATATTCAGTTGTAACCAATGTATTATAGGAATATATCAAATAATAATTTTTATCCCTTATATAATTAGTATATCTTATATTTTAATGGATTTAATCAAGAGTTAATTTAGTCATTAGAATAGTTAGAATGTTAACAACTGTGAACATAACATTTATTTAATTTTGTTATAGCACACTTCTTAATGGAATAAATTCAAGTTGTAGTACTTTTAAAAATTAAGGAGAGGAGTCAAGATCCAAATCAATCAAGGTAGGTACCACTTGTCCAATTTGGTAGACTATTTCCTTATTTGTTAGCTTAGTATTATTTATGTATTATTGTGGTGCATTTCTTATTTAATGTTGAAATATCATAATGTGTGTGATATGGTTTCATTTATGATTTACTATATAATCATATTTAATTCTATTTATTTTTGATAATTTAATTATATAATATATTATATTTCCTTTCTATTATTTATTCTTTTGAAATTTAATTTATGCAAGTGTGTTTGTATGTATACAATGTTTAGGACCCCAATCTTCAATAGAGAATAGTACTGCACATACAATATATCTCTTGTCAAATATAAATGTATCTCAGGTTTAAAATTAATGAATGAGTTTAGTTTATAATCTAAGTGGCTACCCCATCTTATAAATCAAGTTGTATGTTTAGATATTAGTTTGTGTTAGTTTAATTGGTGGTTAAAATTATGCTTGTCATTCATTATATGTACTTGGTCTAAAGAGGATTCCATTTAGGACTTAATTAATAAAATTATGTAAATTTTTTAAAGTATAATGAGTCTAAGATAGTTTTAAATTAGTTTTAAAATTTATAAAATTTTCACTGATCAAAAAAATATGGCATAGAATTAGGAAATTTATCTAACTATTCTAAGAGTTTTTGCATATTTCCTTAAGAAATTTGGTCTATTATGCTTATTTATGAGTTAAATTGACTAAGTTTTTGCATCACTTTACTTTTAAACTTAGTCACTCTAGGAAAATTTAGATTATATTGGCTAAGAGTTTAAAAAATTAGACTATTTTTGTGCACTAAATTTGTTAATTCATTTTGATTTAAAATGGCTAAGTGTTCATATGGTTTCACTTTTTGACTTAGTTAATTTATTTGTTATGGAATTAATTGGCTAGTATTTTGGAAAAATGGATATTTTCATCTATTTATTTGTCTTCCTTTACTTTCTCTTCAAGATTTTTTACTTAGCCATTTCTGTTTAAATTCAAAAGAGCCAATAGACACTTAGTTTTCTTGCAGGTGCTCTTCTATTTAAAAAATACCATAGTATTTTCTTTTTACTTTTGGGCCTAGAATTATCCATTTGAAGCCTTAGGGATAGTTAATTTTTGAGGATCCAAGATCTCCTAATTAAGCAAGGCACCACCAAGTGTCCAAATATCACTTCCCCACCTCCCTAGGTCTTTTGATATTTTGATACATGTTAGTGAATTCATGAATGCTCATGATGCTTCCACTTGTCATGATCTACCCTCCCCATAACACTTCATTAGTTATATATTAAAGACATACTAGTGAGATATAGATGAGAGACATGTTGACAAGTGTCACAATACTTCTTCATCACTTCCATAGAGTATTTAATACATGTATGATTTTCCTACAATATCTAAATGAGTGAGATGTTTCCACCTACCAAGATCTTATCCATTCACTTCACCACAACACCTATAATATTGATATTACTGAAGAACTTTTAGATGAAAAATATGATGCCATGTGGTGAAATACCACTTAATTATATCCTTATAATAGTCAATACATAGTGAACTCACAATAGACCCCCAAATGAGTGAAATGGTTCCATTTGTCAAGATATCAGAGCCCTATGGTAGTAAGTATATATTGAACATCAAGCCAAGGCATGTGACCTCCTCAATCAGTGAGATGATGTCACATGGTGAAATATAGATAAAACTCATCAAAAGAATAGTAAACATATATGGATCCCTAGTTAAGTAATGAATGTGTGAAGATTTTCCATGCGGAATTACCTACCAATAAATGACATGATGTAATATTTTTTAGTATTTAAAAAAATTAAATTTGATAGCCATTTCACCTGTCAAAATCATCAAATAGCAATAATGGATGACATATTCAATATGGCATGCATTTCAACTTATAACTTGTCTTCTAGTAGTGGAATGGTTCAAAAACATAGAATTAAATACAAATTAGATGAGGAATTCATTATGGACATGGCATGCACATTATGATTGAGTGAAGATCACATAAAGGATGTGGATCACCATAATTTAGTGTACTCTCTAATGTATAGAACATGGCTAACTGACTATCCTAAAGAGATCTCATCAACATTCAAATACCCATTATTTAATTCAAAATTAAGCAAATATGGTCCCTATTGTGAAAAGTGTGGTTGACTAAGTGGTTTAATGAATATAAAAAATATTTCAGCCACCCAAAAATTTATTCAAATTTAATTGTCATGATGTTGACCTTGATTTCTTCAGGATTGAATAATATTTGGATCCAAGATTATTATAAGAGAATTGCATCTAATTTAATTCTAGAAAAGACTTGATATTAGGAGATTAATGACTCCATGGATTGTAATTGTCTATATTATATGATTCAAATTAATTATATTGTGTTAGTCTATATTATAATTAGATGCTAGATCAGAGGGCTAGGCCATTTTAATTTTTGTATTTCCTTCTAGTTTTTCCCTTTTACATGAACCGAGGTTGTTTGAAGATAATTATATGATTCACCTAAGTATTTGATTATTCCCAAGTTTATGCTTCATGAATTATATTCTATCTAAAATATTTGTGATTTGATATCCATCATATACTCATATATGTGATGGCTCTATTTTCATATATTTGCATAGCTAACTTAGTCTTCAGACTCCTACACTATCTTTGTTACTAGTTGTGTTATGTTGGTCATGAAGATATTAGTTTATCAAGGAACTCATCTAATCAATAGAATTAGATCTATCTTCTATACAAATCAAACTCATATTTTATTTCTCCATGTCCTTTTTCTTTTTCTCTTTTTTATATCTTTGTTAGAGTAGGAAGATGAGCATTAAACTTATATTTTATGTTTACATGTTTTATCTTTTTTGAAGAAACTTTTCATTGCTGATTTTGATTGTTTGAATATGTGTGCAATGAGTTTGGAATAAATTATATTTTCATACCAAATCCATTTTCTAATTCCTTAGGCAATAAATCAATAAGACCAACATTCCCATCATATATATTTTTTTTACACACAAGAACCTTGTATGGAATAATAAACAATGACCAAATGAGTGAGATCTATTATAATGAGGCCTAGTAGATATAGACCTTGGGGAAGGATCAAAGCATTCATTTTAGGAGAGGCAAGGTAAACCATCCCTCAACCTAGCAATTAGTTTGCCAACTAGATCATCAACACTATTAGGTCTAGAAAGAGGGAATGAGTATAATATTTTAGAATTATCATTGGTTTTAAACCATACTACCCATAATTTACACTTCTCCCAACATATTGCATGATTTAAACACACATTAAAAAATTTGGCACTAGAAAGAGGGCCTCAATAGGAAATTTTGTTAGACATAGTATTTACTTTGGTCTTATTACCTACATTTTAACTTTTTTTATATTCCTAAACAACACACTAATATGATTTAAACCCACCTATGGCCTTAGCTTGGCTTAGTGGAAGTTTATGCCCTATGAATATTCTAGGGCCTACTCATGACTTGCCTAAGAATGCCAATAGATTGTATTTAAAATATACACATGGTGGGTTTTACACTAATAAATAACACATTTAAGGTTTTAATGATACCATTATCTAGAATTAAATATAACATGAAAATGTTGCCTATCATTTGTTTCCTTATTATTTAGATGAGGCTATTTACATCTAGCACCTTAACCTACTAGATGGATGCATGACCTCATGGGGTAATTTTGAAAATAATTTTACAAATAATTTTTGTATACCCACATATCCTTTTGACATGTATCATCAATTTAATATAGCCTATATATATCCTAATAAAACAATTAATCTATTCAATGTTCATTTTCATCAATTAAATTGGGGGTCAAAAGACCCATTCATAAAAATTGTAGGTATTGAGATTTATTTAAAAATGTTGGATCCCATAGATAAGTGATTATCCAAAAGAATCTATCTACTCTCACATATATGTAATTGAATTACCAATAAACCTTAATTATTGAAAAATAATCAATCCCACATGGTTATGGTATTGACCCTTTTTACTAATCAAGACAATTAGGGGTTTACACCTAAAAAAATTCAACTTATCAACCTATAAGTCTTCCCATAGACCAATTTTTTCCTTCTAATGAATTATTGTCTTGGAATTATTATAAATAAAACCTCCCTATGATGAATGAGGACCCCATTGTTACTTTTAACATGTGTGATTATGATTTTTCAACTTTTAATCAACATAATATTTTATCTTGTTCTAGTGATCAAGAATCTTTCAGTGCTTTTAATAATCAATTGTCATTTGTTATAGGATATACCCAAAAATAAATTCTTGGATTATCTAATGGGAATACATTCATAATTTCACAACTTGGATTCTATGAGTGAATATATGGGACAAATGATGAAGTGATCATGTTGACTATGAATGCTCTAATAAGTAGGCAACAACCAATCTAAGATAGTAATGATGATGACAAGTCTAATGATGAGATAGAAAAAGCTATTTTATATCACCAAATGGATTAAGATAAAAGTAACAGTGAGATTCCCACACAAGAAGAATAACTAGATATCTCTTGAAATCAACCAAAATATGAATTAGAATAATTATATTAGCTAGATGAAGAAGATGCATGTTGTGTATCTGAGACATTCATAACATATGTTACTACTCTTACTTTTGTCAAGTTGATTCAAGATGATCAACATCTTAGTTTCATCATTTTAGCCCCCATCTCTTCAATATATATGGATGAAATGGATGAAAACCATGTTGAAAAAATTTTTCTAAATGAAGTTTATGAGTTATAAGTGCTCAAAAAGAAATATATCACACCTCTAGATAGTCTTATATTTAATTTAATTGGCATCAACCTAAATGATGAAGTCATCAGAGATATCACCCATAAAGAGAGACACTTACATAATATTGGTGATAAGGGGGGAAATGAGAAAAAAATATTTTTATTCTTACTTATAAAGGTTTATAAATTTTGGAACAACTTATGAAATGGGAATGCAATATACATGAGATCTTTTTGTTAGTAGAGGTAGTCAAAATAAAAATTAGTGATCATGAATGTTGTGGCCTAGATGAAGAAGTGAATATAATGATATTTAGAACTAAAAGTGATTATTTAATAAAAATATACACATACTTCAACTATTGATGATAAATCTATAAGGTATTTGAAATGGGAATAGAAAAAACCAAACCTTCTAGATAATTAAGTGAACAAGAATAATGCTACCAAAACATCCATCTTAGAAAGTAAGCAATTGGAAAATGGTTGGGTGATCAGTTTCCATAAAGAATATATGTCTAATAGGTTGCATAAACTAACCACTCTAGTATGTGTTTAGGCCCACACCTATCCCTTATCACAATTTAATGTATGGGTAGAGTTGTTTCTTCATCCCTATCCCAAATGTTTCTTGTAAGTTAAGTGTAAGTACACTATAGAATTTGATTCTAAATTTTCTTAAGTTACATGAAGAAATAGTAAATAATAATATTTTGGATAGTGTTTTTAAGTGAAAATGTCAACACAAATGAAAGTATGTGTTTTCCATTAGTAGGATTCCTATCAACATTCTCAAAATCATAAACAAGAATCTATTCTATTTTAGGTATCTAATTCGTTAGGATGTCATGTTGCTTGTCAATGACCACTTCCTCAACCCCTATTTATAGGATTGAATCAATATAGCAAGTTATTATATATAATTTCTTTTCCCCTTGTTTGCCTTTGTTTCTTGTCTATTTTTTTATTTTTTTGTTTAGTTTATATTATTTTCTTGTGGTTTTCTTGTTTTCATTATTAGTTTGGTCTTATTAATCTTTTTTGGTCTAAACCATCCATTTCTTCCTGTAGGATCCCATGTTGGTCAAATAATGAGGAATGTAATTTTTATAAGTGGGTAACACAAGTGGAATTTTAGCATGAGGGTAATCTTTCAATAATTTATAGCATTAGATTATGTCTTTGAATTGGTTTTGAAAGTTTGAGTTGTCACATGTGTTTTGGATTTATTCATGTTAAGATGAGTTTGGTAAGTTAGTTTGCCTCTGAAATTATCCTCTTAGAACCAAGTTAAAAACCACATATTAAATATTGTTTTAGTTTATTTGGGGAAATACATTGTGATAAAGATCAAGGGTGAAAAATATGTAATTCTACCTTTCATTCATAATAATGGTCCCCAACCCAAAACTAAGATGGTAACAATTAAGAGAAAAGAGAAAATAAAAATCTACTATTTAAAAAAAAATTTATGGGTGATTTAGATAATATCTATCATGGCTATGTATGACTAACTAGCAGTAGAGAAAGGCAATAAATGGGATTAAAGACATAATAACCCCACTAGTTTCTACTAGAATAGGGAATTTTTTTGTTAAATTAAATATACAAATTCTACTAACATATTCCATCATGATAAACAAGAGTGATCTTTAACTAAATACATTACTTTAAACTAACCATAAAAAGGTATATAACTAATATATTTAGCTAATGATCATAATCATATTATTAATATCAAGAACATGTATACTGTTGATTGCATTCAATTCATAAAAGTATTATTACAAATTCAACCACAATTGATACAATATTATATCTAACTGTTATATTTATATACATAAATAAAAAGTACAATTTTATGTATAATAAATGTTTTAACAATAATATACAATGATACAAAGCTCCACAGAGCATGAGTCTCAATAAACTTGTAATATCGATAAGTAATCTCAATTATAGTCTGTAGTGTAGTACTACTGAGGGAAGGGAAGTCATAATCTAGGTTATTTTCCACACCAACTATGAATCAATGATCCCCCACATAATATCCCAACAAGGGAATGACCCTCCCTTCATGGATGGGTAGATACTGATGGTGCAAGAATCTAGAGTGAGAAACTAGAACCCATGTGTTGTAAGATAATTAATACGTGATGTATACCATAAAGAAATTTTTTCTAACATGATAACATACAAACATGTAAATTAAATCAAATAGATGAAATGATAATGTTTAACTATAAACATTACTTTGGCCAAAGTTTTCATTTATTTATTAATCTCTAGGATTAGTTAATTTCATACAAAATACTTAATTGAATTACACCTAATCTATGCATTAGTGACACTAAGTAATTGAGTGGAATATATCACAATACTTATTTAGAGTCATCACTGCAATTTTTTTTTTGTGTGTGTGTGAAATATAAAAAATAACTGATTCATATAGAATATTATATATAAGCAGATGATTATGTGTTAAATAAGGAAATATCAAATATGTTCATTTCATCTATCAAATGCATTATAATTGATCCCAAAACATTTAATTTATTAATGCATAATAAAAATATATTAAAATAGTCCTTAATAAGAATCATACCATCTGGGTAAGAAGTATAGTTAGATATCAAATTACAAAATATTAACATGTTATTTCATCCATCTAAATAACATAAATCAATAGCTTATTTCTAGACTCCTAAGTTACAACAGTAATCCATTTTAAAATAATCATTATATGGTTTGTATTTAGTCTTAAGTAACACATCTAAATGTTCCATCAAACCATTAAACACACCTATAACTCAACCACAATAACTCAAATGACAAATACACCCATATGTATTTGATATATCATGTAATGTTTAAAAGAATTAACTATGTCTGTGTGTGTGTGTGGTATACACATTTTAGATTTGTAATAAATCAAAAAATCATATGTATTATCTTTATTTATATACCTATAAAACACTTAGCTAAATATATGACAAATTAAGTCAATAACCACTGTAAATATGTATTTTATATGTTATAATCCAATTAGACAAACTTTCATCCATTAACTAGAATATCCCATATAACTATATAGTCAAGTAAGTATTTTCACTAGTTCTTAAAAATAAATATCAAATCAAACAGTAGTTCTTAGACTACTTACTTTATCATTCTTACTCAACATTCCATGGTTTTCATAACAAAATATATACAGTCACATATTTAAACTTTTCCAACTATATTATACCATTTTCTTAATATTGGAAAACATGATTTAATTAGTACACAACCTTACCAAAACTTATTAAACTCACATACATAATATAACCTTAATTGAATTTAACTCAATTTTCATTATATAGTAGATATATAATATGAAAAGACATACTACATCCCCATATTGCAAATATTTGAAACCGTACTCAACCCCATCTAAGATATATATAGATTTCATTATGTAAGGATATATTTCTAAAAACACAATCTTATATAGAATCAACCAAATATTATGAGAATGGGCTTTAATTTAAAATAGGTTTGTTCACTAATATAGTTTTAAACACCTATTTGTCACTATATCTAGTTTCTATATGGTTTGAAATAATATACCATAATAAAATAACCAATAAGGTAGATGTACTACGTACACACACACACACACACACACACACACACACACACACACACACACACACACACACACACACACACACACACACACACACACACACACACACACACACACACACACACACACACACACATTGGTATATGCTTACTCAAGGGCTATCAAATGACTCAATAAAAGACTATATATTGTAATTATATACCCCTATATATCTATACAATCTAATTACTTGTTTACAAATTTACTAAAATAAAAATGAATGAGATTTAGTATTTATACCAAAAACCATAGCCTTCATTGCATTTATTCATAATGAAATACATAGTTAAAAATACAATGATATAAATTTTCACCTTAAATATCTATTAAGGTTCATTTCAAGACCCAAGATATGTAATTGGAAGGACCAAAATTATATTATAAAATACATGTATAAACATTGATATACTCATACAATAAAAACTATTCTGTTTATGAATATACACATGTATATTATGTTAAGAAATGGCTCAATGTCAATTTATAAATAATTATTTTTAATCCTAATACTTAGACATGTTAACTTTATTTATATATATATTTAATCTTGTCTTATATTTACCTAAAATTAGTCATAATAACACTATGTACATAATCATATATAGCTTCACCCAGTAAATATGTTCAATATTGAACATAAAGGCTCAACATTATAATAACTTACTAAACATAGTCTCTAAAATATTTAAATAATATACTCAATTGATATATTAATTATATATTTTATATATTAACCTACGGTTTCAATACATCCATGTATAAACATAGAATTCCTACAATTAAAAATCAACATACTATATTTTTGGCAATGATTTTATATAGTATGGACATTCAAACTATTTTTTTTAGGTTGTATGCTCAGTTATATGGATGGGAGAGAAATCCACAAGGTTGAGATTTTATTCCTTTTATTTATTTCATAATATTGAAAATAACTAAAACACATAGGAAATATTTACCTAAAATCATGAAAAACTCCAAATGACATATATATGAATTTTAATACAACACCAACCTAGTAATTGAAATCAACTATGTCAAAAATTACAATTGTTTCTCACTTTAGCTTAAATCCCTTTTATATTTTATACCTACCATATCATCTCCTCACAGGCCTCCTCTCTTTCCATGTTAATATCTTGCATGTTACTAGAAACCCCTCTTTCTACCAAAACTCCATGATTATGTCAATGTATGTAAAACATCTCATAGATGACTAATAGTCCTCTTATGTTTTTTCATGCCAAAAATACCAAAATTCATGATCATTTTCATAATGCTTTGGTAACACAATTTAATGCCCATTTTAAATCCTATTCTCCAACTTTCTACTACTTAATCAATAGAATAATCCTTTCAAACTTTATGCATGTTAATATTGACTTTGTAAATTAATTAAACATTATAATTAATAATAACCATCATTAACATAACGACTTCCCAATATTCTTAAAATAATAATATCATTTTCATTGACTTAGTATATGGTTACTAATAATGTCATCAACTTTTACAAACTCATTAAAAATATTACAATTTCCATAATAATATTAATAATGACTAAGCACAAAGACCTTACAATAATCATTAGTCAATATAAATAATATCATAATGACCATGCCAAACTAATTTAACTCTTGTATTCTTAATTAGTAAATATAATAGTCATTTAGCACACGATGGCATTAAATTTCCAATAAAAGTATTAAGACATTGAAGGAAATTAAACACATTTCTAAAGTTACAACAAGAACAAACAATGAAGATTCTAAAGCATAATTTAAGGAAATCATCATTATGTCAAGAAAATAAATTCAAACAACACAAATTCAACACAAAACCATATTAAATTATAGCAATCATGATTATAACTAAAATCAAATATTAGCTATCAAATCAATAAATGAATATAGAAGCATGTTTAAACTATTGTGGTGTGTGTAGTTTTCTAGTTTTTCTATTTGTCTTCCCCCAATACCTCTATCTACTCCACCCTCTTTGATGATTTCCTCCATTTATCACACTCTAAGGTATGGATCTATCCTACATATATCTAACAAAAATAAAGGTAGTTAGCTTGAAACAATATAAAATTTATAATATGTAGTTATAATAAACTAAACAAACAAGATCATGATGTCCACAATATGCAAGTATAGATAACTTAGCCTTTTAAAAATAATGTAAATAATCTTAATATAACTCTTCATAAACCAATATATAAAATCCAACTTCACTAAAACAATAATTAATCAAACAATAACCATAAAAATCCATGAATCAATAGGTTATTAGGTCTAGAGAGAAAATGGGATTTGACATCCTCCCCCTTAAAGTTGATCATCATCCCAATGACATTTATTAAACATAAGTTATAAAATTAAGCATTATTCAAAAGAAAATAAAATAATATGTAGCAATATATCAAGTAAAAAATATGTAAATATCCTATAAAACTTTCCATAATCCTCCCAAGTGACTATATTTAAAACATTTGTCCCACTAGAACTTGCAATATGACACTTTTCCATTACACAAATTGAGTTTTTGAGTGTCAATTATTATTATTTGTTCTACTATGACCACTTGAGTATATAGAATATGCAAAGCATTCCAATCCAACACATGTGAATGATCAATAACATACTTTTTAAGATAGGAAACCTTATAAACATTATGCAAAAGAACTAAAGGTAGTGGTAATACAAGCCTAAAAACTAAAATATTAGCCACTTATATAAAATTTAAGGTTCCCACATATCTTAATGAAAGTTTCATTGACTTACCGAACATAATCAAGCTCTTTTAGGCTTAACCCACAAAAATAATTTATCACCAATAAAAAATTCCCTTGTTATTCTCTTCAGATCAACATAACTTTTCTATCTATCATTATCCTTAGCCAACCTCTACCTAATTTTTATAAATTTCTCTTCCATTTCCAAAATCATCTCAAGTCTAGTGACTACCCTATCTTCTAACATGTCCCAACTAATTGGTGTTTTATACCTCCTTCCATATAATGCCTCCAATATATCCATTTCAATGTTGATTGGTATGAGATGTTATAGGAAAAATAAACCAGTGTAAGGTACTCCTCCCAGTTTTATAGATGATCCATGTAATACATCCAAAGTCAAACTTTTAAGACTTGGTTAACTCTCTCTATTTATCCATCAATTTATAGGTGATATGTAGTGCTGAAATTTAACTACATACCTAAGGTTAAATTCAAAGTCAACTAAAATCTAAAATTCATTCTAGAATCTTGATCTAAAATTATATTTTATGGAAATTTATGCAATCAATGAACCTCTTTCATGAATCTCTTCACACTAATAGGTGCATCATCTATCAATTTTCTTGGTATGATGTGAGCTATCTTGGCTAGTTTGTCAACTATAACCACTATCATATCATGATTATTATGTGATAATGGCAACCCTTGTACAAATTATATTTTAATAACTTAACACTTAAATTTTGGTATATCATGAGGATATAACAATCATGTTGGATGCACATGTTTAGCTTTCACATGTTGACATTCCAAACAACAAGACACAAAATTTGTTGCATTCTTCTTGATTCCCTTCCAAAAATAAAGATGCCTTAGCTCAACCATGAGCTTGGTTACACTATGATGTCATGAATATGGGTCATTATGAAATTATTTTATCACTAATCTCCTAATATTATCTCTATCAAACACATACATCCTTTTATTGTACCTTAAAAGACCATCACTCTCTAACTTGAATCTTTTAAACTTGGGATTCTGAGTATTCTCTAATAATACTTATTTGAACTGATCATATAATTCATCTCCTATCAATAATTTGATTACCTAATAATAAAAAGTACTCTTAATAGTAACTAAAACTATTATGTACCTTATATGATAGAGTATTTACAACACTATTCTCTTTAACTTTGATATAGTTAATATCAAAATCATAATTAGATAAGAATTATCACCAACATCTCTGATGTGCTTTAACTTTAGTTGGGTGAAGATGTACTTGAGTCCCAAGTTGTTAGTATTAAGTTCAAATGGTTTCCCCAGTAGATAATACCTCCAAACATGTAAGACATACATTATTACAGACAACAAGTTTCATATCATGAGTACTCATAAAGATATAATTTTCTAGACTTGTATGCTATAACTAAACCATCCTACATAAGAAATCCTCTAATTCTATCCTAATATGCATCTGTGATCACTAAAAACTAATGATTAGGATTCATAACTCTTAACATAGGTGTTGAAAAAATCTTATTTTTTATCTCCTCAACTACTTTCTCACACTTGTTTGACCAAAAAAAACTCTATTTATTCCATTAAAGAGAGGTAATTTGGTTATCTATCTTGGATAAATTTGAAAGAAATTTCCTATAATAACCTACTAATCCCATAAAACTCCTTACCTCATGCACATTTTTAGGCACTGCTCATTCCATTATAGCTCTTATATTTGACAAATACACTAAAAACCCAACTATAGAGATAATGTGTCCTAACTATTGCACTTCATTTTATAAAAATATATAATTAGACAACTCACCATACAATTTGTGCTTCCACAAATGCTATAAAACTAGTTCTAAATGAGGAAGATGTTCTTCCTCATAATTAGAATATATGAGTATGTCATCCATAAAAACCAAGACAAAGTGGTCTAGATAATCTCTGAACACACTGTTCATGAGATTCATAAATGTTACTAGAGAATTTTTTAACCTGAAAGGTAACACTATGAACTTGTAGTGCCCATATCAAGTTTTGAATGCTATTTTTGGAATATCCTCATCTCATATTCTTGGTTGATGATACCCTACTTTATGATCAATATTATAAAATAATTTTTCCCTTCAAATTTGATCAAAGAGATCATTAATGTGAGGTAGTAGATATCGATTCTTGATTTTTCACCTTTTTCAACATCCTATAATCAATACATAGGCAAAGAGTACCATCCTTCTTGATGAACACCACTGGTGTACCCCATGGTGACATAGTTGGTCAAATCAACCCTTATGATAACAACCCTTGTAGTTTATATTTAAAAAAAACTAATTTAGTAGTTGTCATCATATATGGTACCTTAGATTATAGTTTAGATCTAGGTATAATGTCGATCGAGAAATCAAACTCATATTTGGGTGGTAATCCAAGTAATTCCTTTGGAAACACATCCTTAAATTTCCTTAGAAAACTATAATTATAAATGGATGGTTCCTTATACTCCATCTCATTTATTTTAACAATAAATTATTGCCATCCTTTCTTTTGAGCCTTCTTGAGTTGAATTATAGAAATTTACCTAAGCTTCAACTCCCTTTTCTCACCCTCAAGTTGTGTCTAACCTCCAAAATCATCTTGACACTCAACCTTATTTATATGACAATCAACATTAGTTTTATGCTTTGTAATATAATTAAATCTTAGGATCACATCATATGATCCTAATGGTTTAGCATATAGATCCACTATTATGGTGAGTTTAGTTAACCTAATCTCAACTTCCACTAGACATTTATCAACCTTGACCTTTGAATCATTCTCGTACTATATTGACCATGCATTTATCACAAATCCAAT
>JARHVA010004609.1:90000-232500 GCA_037957365.1 Torreya grandis
AGAAATCCCAAAATCCATGATTATTTGCATAATCGTTTGGTAACACAAGTCAATGCCTAGTTTAAACCCTAATCTTGAACTTTATAATACTTAATCAATAAAATAATCCTTTCAAACTTTATACATGTTAATATTTACTTCATAAATCAATTAAATGCTATAATTCTTAATAACCATTGACTACATAATGAATTCCCAATATTCATTAAATAATACAACCATTGTAATTGAATTATTATATGGTTATTAACAATGCCATCAACTTAGACAAAGTCATTAAAAACATTATAGTTTCCATAATAATATAAAAAAGACTAAGCACAAAGACCTTATAATAATCATTAGTAAATATAAATAATATCAAAATGACCGTTCCAAACTAATTTAACTCATGCCTTGTTTTTTAGTAAATATAATAGTCATTTATCAAACAATTCCATTAAATTTGTAAGCAAAGTATTATGACATTGCTAATTTTGAAGACAATCACACATATTTCCAAAGTTTGTAGCAAGAACACACAATGAAGATTCTAAAGCATACTTTAAGGCAATCATAATTATTAGAATAAAATCAATTTAGACAACACAGATGCAACACAAAACCATATTCAATCAAAATAAGCATGATTATAACTAAAATCAAATATTAGCTATCAAATCAAGCAATGAGTAAAAAATCATGTTTAAACTATCATGGTGTATATGGGTTTCTAGTTTTTTCATATGTCATCCCCCAATGAGTCCATCTACACCACCTTATTTGATGATTCCATCCCTCTTTCACACTCTGACGGATGTATCTATCCTGCATCCACCTTATAACGATGAAGGTAGTTAGCCTAAAATAATATAAAATTAGTAATATACTGGTATAATAAACTAAACCTTTCATGATCATGATTTACATAATATGCAAGTATAAATAACTAAACTAATTAAAAATCATGTAAATAATCTTAATATAACTATATATAAAACACAATTTACCTAAAACAATAATTTACCAAATAATAACCATAAAATCCATGAATCAATAGGTTATTAGGTCTAGAGAGAAATCGGGATGTGATAAATAATACTATTTTGGGGCTATAGATGCCCCATTGGGAATAGATTAATGTCCAAGAAAACTTCCCAAGGTATAATTAACTATCCCAATCATTGGATACATATTTTTTAGTCCTTTTAGGTCCTACAAAGTGGTAAATTACTCATTTGTGCACACCAAGTCAAAGGGAATACTGAATATTGTCATTTAGTTATCCCATATTTTCTTTTCTTGAATTTGTTTAGCTTATATTTTTTATCTCATTGATATATTATTGGTTCATATACTTATTTATATCATTTAAAAATAATCGAGAGTTTTTTATAGTAGATTCACCATTTTTTGTTGTTTACACAACATTACCTAATTTCATCATGAAATCATGGAACATATTTTTTGATCTAGAGTTTGATCTTTTATTTTAATGAAGTTTGGTGGTCTTAGTCTATTTTGGTTGAAGTCAAAAATGGTCAACCCCTCTACATTGAAACTTTCCATGGGATTATCAAAACTTGTATATGGTCTTTTTATGGTATAAAATGGTACTAAATGGTCTTCATATGGTCGCATTAGTCATTTTATAACCTTTTCCAAGGTTTGGTCTCATGTGAACTTGTCTAGTCCTAAGGGTCATTCATAAGGTCTTGGTGTTGTCAAGTATGGTCAAAGGTTTTACATAGTTTAAAGTCATTATAATAGGTTATTAATGTGTCCTTAAGGTAATAATATCATGTAATAACATTTTAGCATGTTCTTATGTGGTAAAATGTCATTTTGGTTACCTTTTGGCCTATTTTTGAGGAATTATACATACCACCTTAAAATTCAATTTTTTTGATAAGTTACCCAATGTAATTGATGTTAGAGAAGGTTAAGATATGGTCAGAGATTGATAAGTTTACATTTTCAATGCCTAAACTAAGAAAAATACCCATTTACAAGAATTTTTGGGCACTTACATGGCCTTGAAAGATCATTTTTAGATATAAATAGTCTTAGAGTGTCCCATGTTACTCTATAGGTCAGTTTAAAGCTCTAAATCAAGTTTTAGGTCATAAATATGCATCAAACACTTTTTCTCCTCCATCACTTCCTTCACAATCTCAAAAAGGCAAAAATTAGATACATGGTACAACCAAAAGAGATAAAGTTGGGAGCTAAAAATTTGGCCATTATTCTAGGTACTAATTAGATTCAAATTATTATAATTGGTTTATAGATTCATGCCCTCTCCTTTATGAATAATCACTAAGAGTGACAATAGGTTACTATGCCTTGTCCATCTAAGTGAATTCAATTCCATGAAGTGTCTTGAATAAGAGGAAAAATGTCTCAAGTATAAGGTGTTTTAGTCACTCATATTGCAAGTGTTTGATTTATTTGAATTATTGTCACTCTCAAAGGTTTTTATGTGATTCATCATTCATGGAAAATATTCTCACTCTCTAATGATTCATATTTTCTCTCTTGGGAAGTATCTTTTTGCAAATATCCTATTAAAAGGCATCACGTCTTACTCTTTAAAAAGCATGGTCTGTACATAAATGGTCTTTTACAAATTTGAATATCAATGTTGGCCCAAATGGAAATAATAAACCAATGTATGATGAGATAATACTATGGATAAGGTCATAAATTCAAGGTGTTCAGAGGTGAGGTCAAATTATACTCTCAAATAAGGTTAAAGTGTGTTTTAGCCACCCATAGGTCTATACACCTATTGGTAGACATTTATGGTACCTAACTTCTAGGAGGAGTTTTTTTAAGTAGTGGAGAAGTGTGATACATACTTATAAATAACCATGTTATCCTTATAGACACCATGGTATTATAAAAAGGCATGTCATGAACTCTAACCCTCATACATAGAACTTACATACAAACTGACTGTATATATAGTCTATATAAGTGAATAGATAATTTGAAGTGGTAAAATGTTTGATCCAAGGTATAAATTATTGATGATAGGTGTTATAAAATGGTACAAAATTTGATAAAATAATAAAAGTGTCTAAATATTCAATAAGTTGCCTTTTTAGTCCATAAAAATAAAATGAAGACATGTTGGCCCTAGACCTATAGGTCCTCATTTTTGGACTAAAACCAAATGTAAAATAAGAGTTAATTAGGGACCATAATTAATTATAAAGGTATGGTTAAATTAAAAAATTAATGACACCTAAACCATTTTACAAGTGAAGGTGAGTTAAAAGACTGATTTCACAAGCCTTAATGCATATACATAGGTCTATGTATGAAAATAAGAAGGCAAAGGTTTGAGCATGTAATAAAGTAAACAATTAACCTTGTGAATAAGTGAGAAATAAATATTAATGAGGTTTGGGTACTATTAAGGTGTTATTATGGAGTTTATAAAAAAAAATTCAAGACCACATGTTCAAACTATCTTCCAATGACCACCTATATCCACTTTGATAAGGTAGTCTTGAATAGTGTATGTTGTGAAGTCATGGTGACTTGAGAATAAAAATTGAAAGGGTTAAAAAATCCCAACAATATGATATATTAATTTATATGTCAAATAGTTTTAATGTAATCCTAAAACCCATAAATGCACTAGGACTTCTGCTAATGGACTCCTATAACAAATAAGATCAATAGGCTAGTTTTTAGGCTAAGGAAGGGGCATAATATATATAAAACATTGGAACCTAGCTCAGGTGATGTTGAAATATATGAAAATATTTAAATTCATGAGAAATTAAACTAAAATTAATAATAATGACTAAACAAAGCTTTAAACCTTATTTACATAATTAAGATAGTGTTTTTATGTCTGTCTACATTGCCAAGAGAAAATTACTTATTTAGAGTGAAGAAAGAAGGTAATAAGAGAGGTGAATAATTTTATATTTATTCATGGGGACAATTTAACTCCATAATTCCTTGATATTCACCTAAAAGTGAAACAAATACTATAAAACCTATCTAGGCTTGTAAAGCCTAATTCACACATAGGTAGGCATATAATATAGTCATAATAAAGGATGGACTAATAGATGAAAATATTATATATGATGGAATAATAACAAACCTTTCAATACCATCCATTTATATTGGAAATAAATAAAAGTTAAAATGTGGCCTTAAGACGTCTTTGAGCTCCCTTCATGCATGACCATCATCCAAGACCAGTTTTCTCTCACATGTCATAACCTTATTCTAATTCATGGAGATAAGTGGTTTTTAGGGATGGTAATGAGGTTTAAAAAATTAAATATTATGTAATAATTTGATGTATTTATGCCCTCACCTTCATTAACAAATCTAAGACTGTCAACCCATTTCCAATGGATAGTTTGTAGACCAAGAACCATCTTCTCACACTTAGAATTATATAGTCAATATGCATGGTAACCTAAGATCCTAGGGATATTTTATTGGGATATATTGATTTATATTTTTTGAATTATTTTTGGTTTTTAATTCATGAGGTTTACGAACAATTTCTGAGAACCAAAACCACTCTAAACCCTCCTAAAACTCTAGTAATGACCAATTGAGAGATATGAGCTCCTAAAGTGCATAAAATGCCCTGGGTTTCCCCTAAAAATACTTGTGTTTTATCAATTATCTACCTAATATTTTTTAGAGTTTTCATGAGTTTATTTATATTCATTTTTCTCAATGATAAAGGGTGCCTTAGTGATCATACATAGACCTTGCAATGTTTGCTTAATTAGGCATGATGATAGATGTTGGTGATGTGTTGACCATGTTTTAGGGATCATATGGGGATTCAATATTTATTGGTATAATTTTGTAAGTTAAATTAATTCATCTATGTAGTCTTGTAAATCTCTAGGTTATCCTAGTCATCTTGGTAGAACTTCTTGAGTAAGCATATTAATGACATCAACATTCGTATGTGTGAAGATGTCAGAAGAAAGTGATCACATTGGGTTGTTTAGATTTGTCCTTATATCATGCGTTTAAAATTTCATGTCTTAAAATGTATATAAAAATTTATGGTATTTAAAATTTGGTTTTTTGAGAAAATTTTACTATTTTCCATAGTCAAATTTGCATTTAAAAGTGACCATTGGAAATCAAATATTTGAATTTACAAAGGAAAACTAGTCTAAATTTTTTTGTTAATAAATTTTGATTATGGATGAATTTTATGGTGGTATATAAATAAAATTAGTAGATAAATTCAATGTAAATATAGGAAAAATGATTTAGAGGTTTGACTGGTTGTACACCTACATTTATTGTGGTTTAAAGTTGACTAAGGGTTTGGCAATCTTATACGAGTAAGCTAAGAAGGATGTTTGAGTTTTTATTGATGGTGTTTTGATGTTTCAAGGTGAATTATATAGTAGAGAGTGTTTTATACTACTTGAGGATAATTTTTATGTATTTTAGAGGTTTGATCAATCCATCTTCAGCTTGAACCATGGAAGTTAACTTTTGGTTCGTTTGTCATGTTTTCATGTACAAGGCAAATGTTTGATAGTTTTTCATATAAATAGGTGTGTATGTTTTCATATGTTATTTTAAGTGGTCTTTTGTTCTTAGTTTTTCTTGATGAAGTGTTAAAAGGATGAATAGGTCTCCATGGACCTATAAGGTCTTCTTAGGTCTAATTGAAAGATATTATTGATTAAGGGTGATATATAAAAGCTATGGATGACATATGTAGGTGAAATTGATATTATTATAAGTGTTAAAAAACCCTTAAGAGTTAAGGTATGCCTTATAGCTGACCAAAAATATGGTGATGATGAAGGCTCTATAAAGATCATAAACAAAGATGAATGTTTCTAGAGTTAACAATTGAAGAAGAGAGAAGGTTGAGTATGCTTGGTGGATATATTGAAGATTATATCATTGTGATTAATATGTGTGCGATGTATATGACATATTTATGATGTTATTATAGTGTTCTTTTAGGGTTAAATATTGAGTATGAGAAAAGAAGTGTAGAGTAATCGAAAAGTTTGTGTGTGTGAAGGCTTGAAGGGTTGAAAAGAGTTGAAACTCATTGTTTATCCATAATATTGAAAATAAATCAGATATTTGGAGGTGTTGATATAAAAAGGTGTTATTTGGGTGGCCAAAATCTAAGGGAAAGTGGGTGCTTGTCCATGAAGAGGGGTTTGTGCTCCTCGTGAAGTGGGTGTTTCACTAAAGTATATTGTTTGTGATATATTATAAGAATTTAGTCCACTTGTTTTCATCCTTGAGATTTTATTTTATCCTCCATTAGGGTTTCCTATATAATCAATGTGTTATGTGTATTTATCTTGCATAGTTTCCTTTGTTGTTTTAAGTAACTGGTTTATATGCTTCATGAATGCTTTTTTTGATTGGTTAAGAGTTTTATGTTTTAGAATTGGAACTAAATTTCTTGCATCATTGATTCAATCCCCCAATATTAGTTAATTTAAATATTAAAATTGGTATTATACACATTACTTCTTTGTAATTTCAACCACTTGAATGTGATCATAGGTACAATGGATGATAAAGAGATTGAGACATATCTTCAAGATGAACAATTATGTGCCTTATTAGAGATCAAACATTGAAGGGAAGAGAGATAAATATTGAATAACAAGAAAGGAAGTAAAAATTCATATATGACTTCCTTAGTATATTATTATATTAATGAAAACATTTATAGTGTTAAGACACAAATAGACAAACTAGTAAAATTAGTCAAGAATTTGTAGTACATGATGGATAAAGGCTTGAATCAAAGATTGGATCATTTGGAATGTAAATCTATGACATATATAGATGTGCTTCTATCAATGGAAAATAAGAATCCTAGCTCTAAAAAATAACTTAAAGATGAAAATTCTTGTGTTTTTGATGGTAAAGTAAAAATGATGTCTAACGTGAATAACTATAGTTATGTTTTCATTGGGTATTATTACACTTATAATAAATATGGTTAAAGATATATGGATTGTACTTTATCTTCAAAGAATAAAAATGGGGTTATATGCTATAAATACAAAAAATGAGGACATATAGCTAAGTACTATAAGAGGGATTATTAGAAAAAGGACATACAAGTCATTAACACCATCAAATGGTTCAAGGAAGACAAAACCAATATTGAAGAAAAGAAGAAGTAGAATTTAGTTGATACACCAAAGGAAGAGTCAATTTTTGTTCAAAATACCTTTCATACTTAAGAGGATGAAAAAAAGAAATGGTACATATAAATTGATTCTCAATTCATATGATAGTAGACAAGATCAAGTTTATCTCTCTCAAAAACCATAATTCAGGTTAAGTGAGATTTGGTGACAAATTTTTTGATAACATAGTTGGCAAAGGGTCTGTAAGTTTGGATAATATTCATAATATAACTAAAAGTGTATTATATGTATAATATTTGTAACACAACCTTCTAAGTGTTAGCTAAATGTGTAAGCAAGGAAATGTTCTGACTTTTAATGATCAAAGATGTAAAGTGAGAAGATCCAAGTTTGGAAGAATAGTTGTATATATTCATAAGATAGATAACAAATTGTATGTGTTCCATGAATCTAAAAGGGAGGAGTGTTTCATGAATCAACTAGAGTAAAGATATATTTGTCATAGAAGACTTGGACATCTAAATTTTTACAATTTGGTGAGGATCATTTTAAAAGGATTAGTGTGGCATATGCCTAAAATAACTAAGATTCCTCATACTCTTTGTAAGGCATGCCTTCATGGGAAGCAAACCAAGAGAAGATACAAATATAATGAGAATTACACCACAATACCATTGGAATTGATCCATATTGATCTATGTGGACCTAAAAAAACTCAAGGTATTCAAGGTAATAGATATTTCATGCTATTAGTTGATGACTTTACTAGGATGACTTGGATATATTTCCTTAAAGAGAAATTAGAATATTTTTTAAATTTTAAAGCATTCAAAGGTTATTGTTAAAAATGAAAAAGGATAAAAAATCAAGTGTCTAAGATTATAAAGAGGAGGTTAATTTTGGTCTTATGATTTTGATATTTTTTTTAAAAATAAAGGGATTAGAAGGTAGTATTCTACTACTAGGAGACCCCAAAAAAATGGGGGAGTTAAAAGGAAAAATATAACTATTCAAGAGATGAGTAGAACCATGTGTCAAGATTCCAAATTATTAGATGGTTTTTGGGAAGAGGCTAATAATACATTAGTATACATCTTAAATAGATGCCAAGTTAGATTAAATTGTGATAAGACTCCATCGAAGCTATGGAAAAATAGGGAAACTAATGTCAAACATTTTAGAGGTTTTGGGAGTAAGTGTTTTATCAATAGGGATGAAAAAAATATTGGTAAATTTGACTCAAGGTCTGATGAGGGCATCTTCTTGGGTTATTCCTCCATAAGTTATACTTATAGATGTTTCAATAGGAGACTCCACAAGGTTGTTGAAAGTTGTAATGTAAGAGTTGAAGAGGTATGTGAAATCAAGAAGCCTAACTTGCAAATAAATGAAACTACAAAGAACCTTAATTCCAATAATGAAGGCATATATGATCAATCATGTGATAAATAAGAAAGGTAAGACAAGACACTAAATCTCCATGTAGAATAATACAAAAGGATCATCCAATTTTCCAAGTAATTGGAGATGTGAATGCTAGTCTATAGACTAGAAGAAGAATGTTGATCAATCAAAATCAACAAGACACAACTCTATTATCTAATGTTGAACCTAAAACATAATTTTAAGATAACAGAGATGAAAATTGGACATGTGCAATGGATGAGGAACTTGATCAAATAGTAAAGAATGAAACATGGGATTTAGTACCTAGGCTAAAAGATAGACATGTGATTGGAACTAAATGGATATTTAGAAACAAGATGAATGAGAAAGGAGAGGTCACAAGAAATAAGGATAGACTGGTGTGTAAAGGATATGCTCAAGTTGAAGGGATAGAATTTGATGAGACATTTGATCTTATGGAAATAATGGAAGAAATGGATACTTCTTATCATATGCAAGCTTCAAAGGTTTTATATTTAACCAATTGGATGTGAAATATGATTTTTAAAATGGAAACTTAGATGAAGAATTATATATTGAGTTACCTAATGTTTTTTCCATGACAAGTAATTAGGACTATGTTTATAAACTAAATAAGGCTTTAAATGATCTTAAATAAGTTCTTAGAGCTTGGTATGATAGATTAGACAAGTATCTATTGATCCAAGGCTTCAAAATATGGGTAGTTGATATTAATTTGTATATTAAGATAAATGGAACTCATAAATTACTTTTGTTAGTCTATGTTGATGACATGGTTTTTGGATTTGAAAATGACAACATGAGTAGAGAATTTGCAGATGCTTTGAAGACTAATTTTTAAATGTCAATGTTGGGAGAACTTTATTTCTTATTAGGACTGTAGATTAACCAATTTGATCTAAGGATATTCATTTCATAATAAAAATACATCAAGGATATGATGATAAAATTTGACATGTTGGATTGTAAGCAATGGGTACTCCAATGATCACAAGATGCAAGTTAAGTAAACAAGATGACTCACCAAAGGTTGATTAAACCTTGTATAGATCCATTATTGAAAGTCATTTGTACTATACTTCTACTAGGCTTGATATCATGTAAGTAGTAGGCCTTGTAGGTAGGCTTAAATATGATCTTAGATAATCTCACTTGAAATCAATCAAAAGGATCTTGAGATATCTAAAAAGCACCATAGAATATGGTTTATGGTACCCCAAGAACAAATAAGTCAATCGAAGGATATACATAGATGAAAATTGGGATTGATGTGTAGATGATAGGAGGAGTACCAATGGTGGTGTTTTATTCATGGGTGAATGTTTGGTGTCTTGGATAAGAAAGAAACAAGCCTATATATGCCTATCAACTATATAATTTGAGTATATATCTTTTGCTTCCTATTGTACTCAGGTAATACAGATGAAGCAAACATTGGAAGACTATAAGGTAAGATAAAATGGACCTTATCCTATCTATTATGAAAATACTATTTAAATTAGTATCTCTAATAATATTTTTATTCACTCAAAAACTAAGTACATTCTCATTATATATCTTTTCTTGAGAGAACAAGTGAGTAATCAAAGTGTTAAGTTAGAGTATGTGCCTATAAAAGAACAACTTGCATATATTGTGACTAAACCACTGATAAAAGAAACATTTGAATATCTAAGACAAATATTGGGAGTCATATCCATATATATAAATAATTATAAGGTCATTGGTTAAGGGGGATCAACAAGTTTATGATCTTAATCCATAGGTTTGTGATGAAAAGCTTCAATAAATCTATTTAGGGACATTTGTATTAAAATCATGTTTTAGTAAATTTTTGATGCTTTGCTTAAAAGGTAAAATCAATAAGAATGAAGGCAAGTTTGATATGGAGTGTGGAGAGGACTTGTATAAGTGTATTCCATGGGTTCATACGTGCTTAGCTAGTCAAAAGATCCTTTCATGACCATTTGTTCAATTTGACCATTTTGTTTAATGTTCATTGCCTAGAGTATGTTCATCTTGAAAAATTGATGCATTTGAGGTCTATGAGACTAACCAAGGGTAAAATAAAGTTGTATTTTATGTTTCTATGTGAAAAAAGTGTTGGGTAAATGTTAGAAGGCATACATGATCAGTTGAAGTGTTTTTTCATAGTGACAGGGGTATACACAAGGTCTGTATGCATAATATGAGTAGTTCCACGTGTTAAATGAAGTCTGATGACTGTTGAACATAACTTTTTAGCATATAAAGGTGTGTTGATATCATATAGTTATACTCCATCTGGTTTTAAGTTTTGAATATATTTTGTGTGCAATTTGAATAATTTTGAAGGTTCTTGGGTATGATAGTCCTTACTTAAGGGCTAGCAGATCAAAAACAATTTCATGGTTATATGGATTCCCAAAGAATTCTAACCTCAAAAATTGGTTTATAATTATGTATTATTTACCTCCAAGTGTGAGACAAGTTTCAAGAGATGGTGTTAAACATAAGGTGGTAAGTTGACCCTTTTTTTATGCCCTAGGTTTTACACCATATGAGTTAGTGACCTTCCCAAAGGATTTTAAGTCTTAATATAGTAAAATATTGAAATGGAAAAAAGGGTTATCAAAAATTTATTTACTATCATCTTTAAGTGTATATTTTAGCCTATGATTGAGCTTTTATGCAAATAGAGGGCTAATTAGTAGGATAGTTTGTGAAGGAGCTATGGTGTAATGAATATTTAGATAATGATTCTTGTTATTCATGATTGGTAATATGATTTTACATCAAATATTAAATTTCAAGTTATAAGGGTGCATAGAAAAAAAGTTATGGGCTCTTCAAGGTTCAGGTAGGGTTATTTGGCCTCTAGGCAAGGCTAGTATGAAGAAGAGTGATTTTTGGTCATTTTATTCAAAATAAAAAGGTATGGTTGTCCTTAAATATGTTTCAATGTTATATTTATGCATCATATATGTTTTATAAATATATTTAATGTCCATTCTTCATTCTATGGTTGGCTTGTGAGAGAAAATTTGAAGGAAACTATGAAATTTCATCATGGTTAAAGATGGTTTGAAGATGCTGAAGGTGTGCCCAAATTTAGGTGAACTAGGTGGATTCCCTCCCAATTTTATCAATTTATGATCACTCTTATTTGATTCATATTATTCATTTCTTATTCATATAGCAGTGCATGGTCAAAGAAGAGTGTTGTCAATGGATAGGCTTGAGGTAATCATGGTAAGGAATGGTATGTATAGTGATACGGGGAGTTTATATCATCTCTTAGAGGAGATAAATTCTTGATTTTATCTTTAAAAATATTTACATGTCTTCAAGATCAATAGGTAAGCCCACTTTATCATTGTGTCAAAAGGGGAAAAAGTGTTTGTAGAGGGAAAAGAGTATGTGCATAAGCTTGGTTATTGGTTTAAAAAACATTTACAAGTGTTCAAATCAATGAAAAAATGGGATGATATTGAGATGTTTTAAATTATTTCCCTAAGGTGTCCAATATTTTTCATGAGTTGATTTGTATGCATGGTTCTCAATGACAAAGTATGCCTTAGTGATCATGCATAAACCTTGCAGTGTTTACTTAATCAGGCAAGATGATTGGTGTTGGTGATGTGTTGAACATGTTTGAGGGGTCATATGAGGAGTCAAGATTTATTGGTATAAATGTTTAAGTGAAATTAATTAATACATTTAGTTTTATAAATGTTTAGGTTATCCTAGTCATCTTGGCAAGAACTTCCTGAGTAAAAAGATTGATGATGTCAGCATTTGCACATGTGAAGGTGTTAGAATAAAGTGGTCACATGGGTTTGTTCATATTTTTGTGTAGATCATGTTTATAAAATTTAAGGTCTTGAAATTATGTCTATAAAAGGTTATTATAGTTAAAATTTGGTCTCTTAGGAAGATTTCACTAGTTTTCATACATAGTCAAATTTGCATTAAAAAGTGACCGTTAGAATTCAAATATTTGAATGTATAAAGGAAAACCAGAATACAATGTTTTGTTAATAAATTTTTATGATGGATGAATTTTATGGTGGTATAAAAATAAAATTGGTATATAAATTCAATGGAAATCTAGGAAAAATGATTTCTAGGTTTGATTGGTCTTACACCTACATTTATTGTGGTTCAATGTTGAATGAGGGTTTGGCTATCTTCTGCAAGTTACCCAATAAGGATGTTTGAGTTTTTATTGATTGTGTTAGGATTTTTCAAGGTAAATTATTTATTAGATAGTGTTTTATACTCTTTAAGGATAATTTGTGTGGATTTTGGAGGGTTGACCAATCCATCTTCAGTATGAACCATTGCTTGAAAGTTGACTTTTGGTTCATTCATGGTGTTTTCATGTACAAGGAAAATTTTTGGTAGGTTTTGCATATTCAGATGTGTATAGTGATTAATTTAATAGTTTAATTTTATATTAGGGTTCATATGATGAGGAAATATGCACTTTAAATTAGTCTTGTGTTCCTAGTTTTGCTCGGTGAAGTGGTAAAAGGATGAATAGGTCTCCATGGACTTATAAGGGCTTCTTACGCTTAATTGAAAGATTTCATTTCTTAAGGGTGATATATAAAATATATGGATGACCTATGTAGGTGAAATATATAATATATAAGTTTGATAAAATCCTTAAGAGTTAAGGTATGTCTTATAGCCGACCAAGAAGAAGGTGATCACAAAGGCTCTATAAAGAGCATAAATAAAGATGAAGGTTTTTAGAGTTGACAAGCAAAGAAAAGAGAAGGTTGAATGTGATTAGTGGATGGATTGAAGAGAATATCAATATCAGGAATATGTGTGTAACATATAGAATGTTTTTGATGTTATTATAGTGTTCTTGTAGGGTTGAAGATTGAGGTTGAGAAAATAAGTGTATAGTGATCCAAAAGGTTATTTTGGATGCATTACTTGTGTGTGAAGGCTTGAAGGGCTGAATAAAGTTGATATTCACTATTTATCCATTATATTAAAAATAAATCATAGCTCCATAGTTTTTAATATTATAATTTTTTTTGTGGGTGCTTGACATTTAAGGGCAAGTGGGTTTCATGTATAGGGGTTGGTGCTCCTTATGAGTGGGTGATTCACTAATGTATCTTGTTTGTGATATCTTATAGGATTATAGTCCACTTTTTTTAATACTTGAGAGTGGGTTTTTAACCCTTGTAATGGTTTCACACATATTCCATGTGTTGTGTGTGCTGATCTTGCATAGTTTCCTTTTAACTTTGCAATAACTGGTTTATATGCTTCATGAATACTTTTGATGATTGGTTAAGAGTTTGAAGTTTTTGAATTGGAATGTGATTTATTGTATTACAGATTCACCACCCCTTATAAATTATTTTACCTCTAAAAAAAACCTCCTAGACATTATTGAGGACTCTGATTATATTCTCTAAGTGTACTTTATTTGTACTTGTAGTTGTAAAGACTGTAATAAATGCACTATTTTTCTTATTTTTTTGTGTTTTAAGGGATTTTGAGAAATTAAGAACTTGAAAATTATTGTAATAAGTCATATAATATTTATTTAATATATTCAAGACAAAGCATATGCACATGACATCTTAGAGGTGATCAAATAAAGCTCATTTTTCAAGGCAGTCTCAAATAGGCCTAAAATGAGACTAGGTGGCAAGGTCATTTCATGGTTCTCACACTTCCATAGGGTCATATGCACTTAAACTATACATGGATAATTTTAGAGGAAAAATAAATTTAATCACATAATTTTTGTTGGTTTCACATGCGTGGGAGAGGTCTAGATCATAAAAACAAACTTATAGGCATGGGGCCTAATTGAGGAGAGAGGAAGGCAGAAAAAAGACACTTATAATTAGTTTCTAGACATGAAATTTGATGTGAATATGTAAGGGGATATTGGGTCCTCAAATATGTTATTATTTTATCAATAACTAATGTATATTATTATACACAAGGTTTTTTTACAAATTTTTAGGGCTATAAGGAAAATAGGCAAAATGGAGTTTTAAGAGTTGTTCCAAGAACCAAAATATATTTTTTAGGTATGATAAAGTATTTAAATACATTTAATAGAGATAAATCTCCTTGTATAATATGAAATCAAGTTTTTAGCCACTTGGACAAATTTAGGCATGGGAAATGAGGAATTTCAAGACACCTAGGCATATAAATGATGAGTGCCACTAAAATATGAGATCAAAGGAGTTTACAAGTGTAGTTAAGGTGTCAAATGAGAATTTATTAATGCATTAATGGCTAATTAATGATTTATAATTCCATTTATCACTCTTATTAAAAGAAGGGTAGTTTTCAAGAAGATGATCAAGGTCAAGTTAAGTTCTAATTATTATACCACTTGGAGGATGAAGCATATTCAGAAGAGAGAAACATGGATTTGGAAGTATTTTTATTATATTCATAACTCTTAATTATTTTTAACTCTCACATGGACACTTGGAAATATCCTTCTCCTATTCCCCTTTCTCTCTCTTCCTAATTCTCTATATAAGTTGACACTTTTGGGCATGTAAGATAGAAACATCTATATGGTAAAGCCATATTAGTTTGAGTTATAATTTTACCTTTGAATAATAGAATAAAATTTGGTTTTAAGTTATCAAATTTGTGTTTAAATGTTTTAATTATTTCATAGTTGAATGGTAAGTGATAGTTATCTTTCCTTGTGTTCATCTCACTCTATCATGCTTTGTGCAAGTAATCTACCTTCTAGTGGGTCACATGAAGTGTATTTAGTATTTTTATATGTACATAAGTGTAAGTAAGATTAATAGTGTCTATAATTATACCTTATATTCATCTACCTTGGGAAATACATTACATCTTACCTTCATGTTGAAACATTTTTGTTAAAAGAATCTTAGGTGTTGATATCAATTTTTTAAATTTCCCTTTCATAGTATAAGTTTAGGTAGTCTCATGGAGTTAATATTAGTGCATGGTCTCTATTTGGTTAGTGTTAATATCCTTATATCCCTTTTCCTTAAAACCAAGTATATTAGTGGTTAGTTTTAGGTGTGGGGCAAGGGAGTTATCTATTTAACCTAGAGACTCATCTCTCCCATAGGTCACCCACAACTTGAGAGATGTTTCCATGTTACATAAAATTTAATGAGGATGAATTAGACCTCCTCAGGGTGAAATTTTTATTTTTAATAATTTTTTCATACATTTTGGGACTCATATTTCAATAATTTGTTAAAGGTAGATGTTGAACTTGTTAATTTTGAAGTTATAAAGCTTCTTTCGTATAGTATTTAGTGATTCCAACACTCATTAGCTCTTGTTTGTAGACTAGTTATTAATTTTCATGACTAAGGTAAATACAAGGTCTCATACTAATGGTATTATATTTGAATATTTAGATTTACCTTAATATTATCTTAGGGCAAAGAGTTTTGTTAACACCCATGTATATTCCAAATAAATATTTGATTGCTGACTTACCTATTAGGAGACTTTTATTGGGTCTAACTTACAAGATGGTAGACCTAAGGAACCTACCATTTATTTCCTTCAATGTACATAGTCATTTATCACTTTCCCACTATAATGACATCCTTATTTTAGACCTCAAAAGTGTGCCTTCATACATGTGAGAAGATGCCACTACTCCTCTTGAACACACAAGAAATGTTGCCAATTTTTGTAATATACATAACACCACTAAAGAGGACATTGCTACCAGATTGTTGGTTTTTTGTTTCAAGGGAAATACACTTGATTGGTATGGAACTTTAGATCCCAACTCTATAATTATATGGCATTAATTGGGTGATGCCTTGAAAAGGAGATTTGAAGACAAATCTTACCACTTGTCTTTGACTGAGCAATTGACTACATTAAATAAAGCACCTTAAGAGGTCATTAAAAATTAAAAACAAGATTCTAAAAGACTTGGGATAGGATCCCACTCTTGGTAAGGCCTACTTATCATCATACCTTCCTTTATTTCCTCAAATATTTTAATAGTGATATATCTATGCTGATTCAATCTATGGGAGGTGATACTTTGCCTAATGATTATGAGACTACCATAAGGGCTAGGAATTTCCTTATTTAGGATATCAAGATAGACCCTAGACCTCCCATGTCTTTATCTCCTGATGTGCAAGCTCTTATGCCCACTATTACTCCCACCCTGACACCCAAGCATAAACAAGCTACCACTAATCAACCAAGCAAGGAAAAAGAGGAAGATAAGATTAAGGCTCATAGAGAAGAGGTTAAAAATATTAATAAGAAAAAAAAACAATAATGGAGGTCTTTTCAAGGCCCTTTCTAGCCCTACCAATCTTATTAAGGTCCTAGACAGCCTTTTCAAGGTCAATACCAAGGACAAGGGTAGGTAACTCAAGTGAGGAAACATAATGGATAAAATTAAAATGTTCCTTATACTTTTAAAGCACTTTTACCTATCAAAAACAATATTTTATAATATAGTGGAGAGTATCCTTCATAGGACCAGCCTCATGACTCTTCCACTTACATAAATGATGCATTCAATCAATAGTATATGGACTAATAGGGAATAATGTCTTCCATGACTTAAGAGGAGATGCCTAGTGGAGGAGAGATAATTGGAGGATATGCCAAATTAATTTTTTCCTTGATGAATTAACTTAAAGGAGACTCATGTGTAGTTAACTACCAAGGTAATATTAACATTGGATCTAACTCCATAACTACAAATACAAGGTTAAAGAAGAGAGTGGTTGAATGAATCTTAGGGAAAACAAGTGTTATAAATATGAAATATAAAACACATCAAGGATAAGGTATGCCAAATTAATCCCCAATGGATAAGTTAAATAAGAAAATTGAGAATGTTAGAGCTCCTTCTATGCTTGCTTCTATGAATCAAGTGACACAAACTAGTGGTAGTGTTATAGCTCTAAGAGGGCATGATAAGTTTGGAAAATATATTATGAAAATTATTGAGAAGATGAATAATTCCCATATAAGTATCTTAATTTTGGAAAAACTATCCATTTATAGACAAATAGACTTGCTCCAAAATGAGTTCTCCAAGCTCAATGCATCACCTAGGAAGCCTAGTGAAAGAGGAGAAATTTTGATAAATGAATTGAAGACCAAAGATTGACATATAATAAAAATTGACATAAAAGATAAAAATCCTCCATTATATCTCTTTATCATAATTGGATACTCATTATTTCAAAATTATTTGACTGATAGTGGATCAAGAATATTAGTCATGCCTAAAAATGTAAAAGATAAGCTAAAGTTACGTATGAGTCACACTCTAAGGGGGTGTTACATTTGGATTGATAAATTTCCAAGATGGTTAGCATTATCAAAGTTTTGTATCTAAATATACATGATTATCTTACATTTTATATCTCCTAAGATGCGGTGGTTGTAGATGTGCCACCTCACTTTGCCCTTTGCTTATCAAGATACTTTACTTCTAAGATTGTGGGGTAATTGAATTCATATTGGGAATGCATGGAATTTAGTACTAGGTATGTTGTTAAGGTCTCTATCAATGCTAAACCAATGGAAAAGTTTCATGTAGAGCCCTATTTACCTAATACATGAAACATGGACTTCAAAATCAATGAAGAAGAAGACCATTCTAATGACCAAGAAAATTTAACACCTCTTGATGCAATAATTCACATATACCTTGATGATTATAGACATGATAAACATGAGTTTGATCCATACAAGTTCATTGAAAAGATAGGTCTTGACACATATGTTATGCATGAAGATGATAATGAGTATCCTTAGGTAAGTATTAATGATACCCTTTAACAAGCTATATGGGGTAACTATTTTATGCTTATCTATGGTGATGATGAGGTTCCAAGTGTGTTATATAATTATAATGAAGAATATGATGTAATTCTACCTACACAAAAAGAATAAGTTCATGAGTATGAATTTTGAGAAGAATGTGATGATCAATGGCAGTAATACCATGCTATAATACAAGAGTTTGAACAAGTCTACTCTTCTTTAAATAGAACATAATATTGGTGATGAGGTTAATGGTGAGCTTAATGATTATAATAAAGAGTGTGAAACCACTAAGAAGTAGATTGTAACCTTGGAGGAATGCAATCAGGTCAAGGTAGAAGTTTATGTGATTGAGGAGAAATATAGGCATCAATCTGATCTTGGTGTACTTTAAAATGTATTTATCCATAAAAAAAGGAAAATTTGACACTTATAAACATAAATAACATCATAATATAGATGAAGGTGGAGTTGAGAAAGGTTTCATGACTCCTAAAGATCAAATTGAGATGTGTCAAAAGAGAATGGAATAGACCAAGTAGGTTGCAATGTTAAGAAGACCCCAAAGAGAGATAAAACGACCATTAAAAGGAGTCTAAAGTGATTCCCTTATAGATATAATAGGTCTCATGAGTGGTAAGTCATTTCATCACCTTCATAAATAAGTTTTATTTGACAAACATCCATCATATGGTGATTTATTGTCATGGAGTAGTTGTGACTCTAGGACCATTCTTTTTTACCGTGGTGGAATCAAGAAGAGCTATTTCATTACCTCAAACTTGTTTTGAGCTTTGTATATAATAGGTTAGGTGTGTTGTTTTGAGTACCTCTTGTTGTGTGTTTTTTGTAAATGCATTTAAAATAGTGTCTTTTCTTCTTATTATGTGGTTTGGTGTGAGTTTGAGTCATTATAAGGCATGTCACTTTCGGTTTGTTTCATAAGGGTGACTCCATTTCCCAATGGGAGGATAAGGTCACTAATACATTAGTATTGTAGGTATGTTACCCATGTGAATTGCTAATCTATTGACCAATTTTTAATGCTAATTCAAAAATGGTCAACCCCTCTAGATTGAAACTTTTCATGGTATTATCAAAAAAAAATTATGGTCTTGTTATGGTCTTAAATGCTCCTAAATGGTCTCCATATGGTCACATTAGTCATTATCTAACCTTGTCCAAGGTTTGGTATGATGTGTACTTGTCTAATCCTATGGGTCATTCATAAGGTCTTGGTGTTTTAAAGTATGGTCAAAAGTTTGATATGGTTTTGATTCATTATAAAAGGTAATTAAAATGTCTTTAAGATCATAATATCATGCATTAACCTTTTATTACATTCTTATGTACTAAATGCCATTTTAGTCACCTTTTAGATTATTTTTGAGGAATTGAACATACCACCTTAAATTTTAAAAGTTTAAAGAAGTTAAAAAACATACCTGATGTTAGATAATGTTTAGAGATGGTCAAAGATTGACAAAATTACAGGATCAACACCTAAACTAAGTAAAATACCACATTACAAGCATTTTTTGGTACTTGTACAGCCTTAGAAGATCATGTTTTAGTTGATAATGGTTTCATGGTGTACCTTGGTATTTTATATATCATTTTTATGATATAGATCAGTTTTTAGGTCATACATATGGATCAAAAACTCTCTCTCCTTCATCGCTACCTTTACAAGCTTAGAAAGGTAAAAATCAGATGCATGATGAGAGAGAGTTAGAAGTTAAAACATTATCCATTGTTATGGGTCCTAATAAGATTAAAATTAGTGGAATTGGTTTGTATATTCATGGCCCCTACTTTATGAATAATCGATAAGAGTGACAGTAGGTCACCATGCCTTATCCATCTAAGTAGGGTCTAATTTTGGTCTTGTTTCTCCACTCCATAATTCAATCGATAATAATAATTTTGAGAAATGTTTTTAGATGTCAAATATCTCCTTTAATTTTTAGCTTCATTATATAATTCAATTTCATGAAGTGTCTTTAATAAGAGGAAAAGTGTCTCAAGTATAAAGTGTTTTAATCACTCATGCTGCACGTGTTTAATTTATTTAAACTATTTTCACTCTCAAAGGTTTCCAAGTGTTTCATCATTCATGGAAAATCATATCACTCTCCTAAGATTCATGTGTTATCTCTTTATAAGCAGATATTTAGAATTAACCTGCTAGGATGCATCATGTCTTGCTCTTTAAAAAACATGGTTTGTGCTTAAATGGTATTTTACAAGTCTAAACATCAATGTTTACCCAAGTGGAAATAATAAACCAATGTATCATGAGATAATAATATGGATAAGGTCATAATTTCAAGGTGTTGATAGGTGAGGTCAAACTATACTCTCAAATAAGGTTAAAGTGTGTTCTATCCACCTATAAGTATGCATACCTATAGGTGTACATTCATGGGACCTAAGTTCTACGAGGAGTTTTATTAAGTAGTGGAGAAGTGTGATATAGAATTATAAACAACCTTGTAACCCTAATATACACTATGTCATTATCAAAAGGTATGAATGTATTCATGAACTCTAATCTTCATACATAGATATTGCATACAAACTAACTATATATATAATTTGTACATGTAAATAGATAAGTTGAAGTGGTAAAATGTATAATTAAAGGTATACATAACTATTTAGAGTTTTTAGATAATGGTATAAAAGTTTATAAAATAATAAAAGTGTCTAAGAACTCAAGAAGTTGTCTTTGTAGTACATATAATTAAAATGAAGACCTATATGCCCTAGACCTATAGGTCCTAATTTAGGACTAAAAACAATTTTCAAAGAATAGTTAATAGGGGAAAATGATTCAATATAAAATTATGATTAAATTTACATATTAATTAATAAACATAAAAATTTGACAAATAAAGGAGAGTTAGAAGACTGAGTTCACAAGCCTTAATTCATATACACAAGTCTATATATGGAAATGAGAAGGCAAAGGTCTAAAAATGTCATGAAGTAACTATTTAAAATTATGAGGAAGTGAGAAAGAACTATAAATTAGGTATGGATACTACTAAGGTGTCATGGTGGAGTTAAACAAGATAATCTTAAGACCACATGTTCAAACTCTCTTTCGATGACCACCTACAATCGCTTTGAGAAGACAGTCTTGAAGAGTGTATGTTATGAAGTCATGGTGAATTGAGAGTGAAAATTAATAGGTTTAAAAAATCAAAATAATATTAAAAATTCATTGGTATTTCAAATAATTATAATGGAATCCTAAAACCCATAAATGCACTCAGACTTATAATGGACACCTACTAGTTATAAGGTCAATAGGCTAGTTTCGATCCTAAGGTGAGGGTGTAGAATACATATGAAACATTAGAACCTATCTCAAGTAATGGTGAATGATATGAAACTATTTTAAGTCATGATAAATCAAAATAAACTTTATAAGGATGACTAAATAGATCTATAAACCCTACCTACACAATTAGAATAATGTCTTTAGGATTGCCTACATTACAAAGAGAATATTGCATGTTTAGAGTGCAGAAAGGAGGTTAAAAGAGAGGTGAAGAATTTTATATATATTCATGGGTAAAATTAAACTCCATAATTCCCTTATATTCACCTAAAAGTGAAACAAATACTAGAATCCATGTCTAGGCCTATAGAGCCTAATCCATGCATAGGTAAACCTATAATACAGTCATAAGAAAGGATGGCCTAATGGATGTAAAAATGAGATTTGAAGGAATTTAAAAGTCTGAAATTAAATTAAAAACATTTAAATACAATTCATAGATATGGTAAGCAATAAAAGTGCCAATTTAGCCTTAATACCTATTCAATCTCACTTCATAGATGACTGTCATCTAAGACCAATTTTCTCTCACCTATTGTAACCTTAGCCTAATACATGGATATAATTGGTTTCCAAGAATGGTATTTAGGTTTAAATACTTAATTATTATTACATCATTTATTTTATTTATCCCATCACCTTCATGAATAAAGCTAAGACTCTTAACTCGTCTCCCTTGGATAGTTTACAGACCAAGAGCCATCTTCTCACACTCAGAACTATGTGATCAAGATGCATGGTTACCTAATATACCAGGGATATTTTATAGGACTATTTTAATTGATATTTTTTGCATTGGTTTAGGTTTTGAAGGCACAAGGTATATGAATAGTCGCTAATCACCAAAACCACTCTAAACCCTCTTATAATCCTAGTAATGACTAGTTGAGAGAGATGAGCTCCTAAAATTTATGAAATGGCCTAGGTTTCCCCTTATACCTCCTATAAATTTTTTAGGACTCCAATATTATTATCTAGGTGTAATTTTTTCATACTTACAATTATATAGACTGTAATAAATGCATTATTTTTCATGATTTTTATTGTTTTTTAGGGGTTTTAAGTAATGAAGAACTTGAAAACTATTAAAATAATTAAAATATTATTTATTTCATCTATTCAATCCAAAAAATATGAATATGACATCTTGGAGGTGATCAAACAAAGCTTATTTTTCAAGGCAATCTCAAACAGTCCTAAAATAAGACAAGGTGGTGAGGCCATTTCATGGTTCTCACACTTCCCACATGGTTTTAGGGAATAAAATTTTACATAGAGGTTTTTGATAGTCCAAGTAAAGTTAATCAAATGATTTTGGGTGGTTCCAAACATGTGGGAGATGCCTGGAGTAGAAAAATAGGCTTTTAGGCAAGGAGGCCTAATTGATGAGAGAAAAAGGTAGAAAAAGGAAATTCCACTTAGAGTCTAGAAATGAATTTTTAAGGGGATACTGGGTCATCAATTATTTGATCTATTTATCAATAATATTCATACATTATTATACACAAGGAGTTTTATAGGTTTTTAGGGCTACAAGGAAAATAAGCCTAATGAGAGCTTGATGAATAAAATGGAGTTTTAGGAGTTGTTCTAGGAACCAAAATGGATTATTTCAGGTGTGATAAGGTATTTTAATACCTTTAATTTATATAGAGTTCCTTGTAAAATAACTCAATTTTTGTTCCACTTGGACAAATCTAGGCATGGGAAATGAGGAGTTTCAAGACACCTAGGCATATGAATGATGAGTGCCACTAAAATGTTAGATTAGAGGAGTTTATAAGTGAAATTAAGGTGTTAAATGAGAAGGTATGAAGGTATTCATGGTGAATTTAAGATTTATAATTCAATTTTTCATTCTTATAATGTAAGGAAGGGAATTTTCAAGAAGATGATCAAGGTATCAAGTTACGTTGTAACTCCTAGGACACTTGGAGGATGGAGCATCTTCAAAAGAGAGACATGAATTTATAAATCTATTTATACTATTATTAAATCCTATTCTTTTTATAACTATCACATGGAAACTTGTAAATATCCTGCTCTTATACTCCTTTTTTCCTAATTCTTTATATAAGTAACCACTTTTGGCCTTGTAAGATATAAACATATGGTATGACAAAGCCTTGCTAGTTTGAGTACTGATTTTGCCTTTAAATAAAATATTTCAATCTAGTTTTAAGTTTTAAAATTATTTTTTAAGTGTGTTAAGTATTTCATGTTTGAATGTTAAGTGATTGTTGTCTCTCCTTGTGTTCATCTCACTCTCTCATGCTTTATGCATGTAATCTAGCTTATAGCAGGTCATATGAAGTGTAGTTAGTTATTTTGTATGTCTTTAAGTTTAAGGAAGAGTTCTAATGTATATAATCATACCTTATATTAATCTACATTTATATATACATGGCATATTACATTCACGTTGAAACACTTTTTTTAGAAGAATCGTGGATGTTGAGATCAGTTTTGTAAATTACCCTTTCATAGTGTAAGTTTAGGTAGTCTCCTAGAGTTAATCTCATTGCATCACCTCTTTTAGGTTAGTGTTAATATCCTTTTATCCCTTTGCCTCAAAACTAAGTATATTATTATTAGTTTTACGTGTGGTGGAAGGGATCTAGCCCTTCAATCTAGAGACTTATCTCTCTCGTAGGTCATCCAAAACTTGAGAAATGTTTCCATGTTATATCAAATTGAAGGTGGATAGAATAGACCTCCTTGGGGTGCAAATTTGATTATTAAAATTTTTAACTAAGTCAAAAAATAAATGTTCAATTATATGTACTTGGTCTAAATAAGATTGAATTTAGGACTTCATTGATCTAATTATCTGAATTTACCTAAGTATAGTGAGTCTAAGTTATTTTGAAACTAATTTAGAATGTATAAAATTTTCCCTTATGGGCAAAATATGACTTAAACATAGAAAAATATCTAGCTATTTTCAGAGTTTTTGAATCTTTCCTTACTAAATTTGGTATATTATTATTTCTTTTTTATTTAAATTGACTAAGTATTTACATTGCTCCACATATAAACTTAGTCACTCTACGAAATTTTAGACTAAATTGGCTAAGATTTAACAAATGAGACTATTTATATTTGTTAAAGTTTTATGATTTTGGTCCTTTTTTTGCTTCATTTTGATTTAACTTATCTAAGTATTCATATGGTTTCAATTTTTGAGTCAGTTTCTTTGTTATGGACTAAATTAGATATTAGTTTGTGAAAAAATGATTGTTTTCATCTATTTATTATGTTTTCCTTTGATTTATATTTTGTATTTTCACTTATCCATTTTAGTTTAAATTCAAAAGCATTAATGGTCACTAGTGTTTTACATAAATGATATTCTATTTAAAAAATTCTATGCAACAGTTGCTCACTACTGTTTTGGGCTAGACTTGGCAATTTGAAGCTTTAAAAACTTAGTCAACTTTTTAGGATCCCTGAACTCCCAAGTAATAGAGGTACTACCATGTGTCCAAATCCCATTTCCTTGGGCCTTTTAAAATTTAAATAAAGGTCATAAACATCCTAGATGCTTAGGATATTTCCACTTGCCATGATCCAACCTCTTCATAATAATTTTCCAATTAGATCTTCAAGTTAGACTAGTGAGCTCACATATGAGTGAGATATTACAAAGTGTCATAATCCCACTTCTTTACTTCCATGTACTAATATATACATGTTTGATTTTACTATAGGCTCTAAATGAATGAATCACTACCACCTGTTGAGATATAACCCATTCATTTCTCTAGAACACTTAGAGTACTTAGATTTTCAAATAACTTTCAGAGAATGGGATGACATCACATGGTGAAATTATACTTCACTATAACCTCATAATAGCTAATATATTATGAACTCATGGTAAATCCTTAGAGAGTGAGATGGTTCTACTTGTCAAAATATTATATCCACATGATAGTCAATACGTATTGAACATTGAGACAAGGCCTATGACCTCTTAGATCAATAATATGACACTATATCATGAAAAATTGTTGTATCTCATCTAAATATTATTCACTATATATGTATCCCTAGTTAATATTCAAGTGAGTGAGGAGATGAATGTGGCATAACACTACTAAAAAAGAACATGCAAGAAATTTTTTTAGCATCCACATAATTTAAATTTTATGGATGGCTCACCTATTAAAAGTATCAAATCTTGAGAATGGATGGTATGTCCAATATAACATGTGTAGTCAATTTATTACTTATCTCATAGGAGTGAAATAATTTTAAAACATAGATTTCAATGGAAATTAGATGGAGGCATTCATCATGGACATGGCATGCATGTTGGTATCAAGCATACACCATAAAAAGGAAAAGGATTACCATAATGAGGTATGGTCTCTATTGAATAAAACATGACCAATTAATTATTTGTAGGAGATGTAAACTACATTTAACCACCCAAAATTAAATTCAAGATTAATCAGATGTGTCTCTTCCTATACAAACTATAACTGATTAAGTGCTTTAATGAATATAAAATAGATTTTAGTTACCCACATTTTTATTCAAATTCATTCAACATGGTCTTAAACTTGATTTCATGTATATTAAGTAAGATCCAAATAAAATTTGATCTCAAGATTAATATATCTCATTTAATTATAGAAACCACTTAATAGGGGAATTAATTAATACATGGATTGTAATTGTCTATACAAGACTAGTCAAAATAAGTATAAGAGGCTATTCCATATTATAATTAGATGCTAGAGTAGAGTAATGGGCCATTTTATTCTATATGTTTCTTACTTTCTATTTATATTTTCCCTTTTTCATGAGCTAAGGTTAATTAAAGTGAATTATATAATTCACTTGAGTATTTGATGAATCCCAAGTTTATGCTTCATGAATTATCTTCTATCTAAAATATTTGTGACTCAATATCCATTGCCTCATTTTGTATATATTGGATATGTTTCCCTCTCTTTACATAGTTAAATTAGTCCTCAAACTCCTATTAGAGGTACAATAACTAAGAGGGGGTTGAATCAGTGAGTCCAAATCATCCAGCTTCAATTTAAATATTTACAAACACTTAACCAATTACCATAATAATTCATCAAGCATACACATTATTCATAACAATGAGTAAAAGAGACAATGCAAGATAAATACCATAAAACATGACATATGTGAGAAACCCTCTTGAGGGATACAACCCACTGGAACCTAAAATTGGACTAATATCCTATAATAACAAGAACTAATTTAGACTAGTTGCAATAGATCAAGGAACTATAATCCCTATTTAGTAAGACTAGAATCCCACGAGGTGTTACAACACTTGTTTAGCTAAGCTACAATAATAACTATATTTTTAACAAGTTTCACCTTACAAGGAGGCTAAAACCAACTTAGATGCTGGGCTTCTATAATAACACCTATGAACACATCCACCTTTGAACTGATTTATTCAACACTTGATGATGGACCTATGATTATCACTCTTCACCTTTACTCATACTCAATTTGTAAGAGAAATATTATACCAATAAAATTATGACCTATAGGTCATAAAAATAGTCCTCAATATGTTATACTCTTTAACTTATCCATAGAAAAATATACCCCTCTTTATCTCCATAATTCACACACACAAGGTTCTCTCAAATCTTTCCACATCTCTCCCTCAAAGTCTATTTCCATGTCTAGAAACCAAAAGATTTGGTTTCACTATTTATAAAGCAAACATGATAATCACTACCCTGGTTGGCCATTAGGAATTAATTATCCCTTAATTCATCTCTCACATAAATACATGGCTCAAAAAAAATCTTTATATGTCATCCATATCATCTATGGGTCACTCTTAAGGAACTAAACCTTTCAATTAGGCCCTTATAGGTCTAATTTGAACCCATTCACTCCTTTAACACTTCATTGAACAAAAAAAAAACCAATTCCAAAAGCATGGACCCATCCATATGATATATAGGCCCCCCTTAAGTGTCAACAACAAACATAGTACCCTTTTGCTTAAGCATAATTTTCTCAAACAACATTATATGCACTCAGTCACTATGAATGAATACACATTTGACTTATAAACCTTTTTTCATACTACATACAATTGGCTAAACCTTCATAATGAACATATATCATCCTCATGGAGTCTACAACACTCCCCAATATCTTATTCAACATGAGACATCAAAATAACATTAATACAAGATCAATTATCATTCTCAAGCAACTATAGAATAAACACAAACACAAAGTCAAATTTAAAGCTTAATATATTTGACTGTACACACTTTTATATCTTCAAATATATATTTCCATATGCACCTTAAAGTCCTTTACAACTTTAATTTTTACACCATGAGAAAATTTAGCATAGATAGAAATATGACCAAAATATAGAGAACTAGGTTTTCCTTTAGAAATTCAAATATTCAAATGCAAATGGTCACAGTTAAACCTTGAACATGATGCTTGAATATTGTGTCCTTGATACTCAAATTAAAAATTTACCATTGATAATCTCTTAACTTTAATGTATATGAGCCAATGCTTAAATGTTAGACCTTGAACATATTGACCTCATCTCATGTAAAATTATAACTTTGACCTCATTTACTTTGTCAAGCTCTTGTATATAGCTTGGTATTTAAAAATGATAAAAAAATATCACCTTAATCTCTTGAATTTAATATACACCATTGATCTCTATTTTTATGATCACCTACTCACCATTGATCCTTGGAAGAGGCTTGACATTTATCTTTGTTTAGTGTTAAACATTAAACACATGGTACCATCTCATTGCTCCTTGAATTTTTAGAGTAACACACTCCATCAATGTTGTTTTAAATTTAACTTGTGCACATTTGACTAAGTATGTGAGCCTTGCTTCTTTGCCTATAAGACCAAATTTACATAGTCATATCTTTTACCTCACTCACTCACATGTTCTCAAATTTGGATCATATGATCTCCTCACATAGGAGAATCCAACCATGTGTCAAATTAATATTGAAACCTTTGAATGTCTGAGATGTAAAAAATAAAAATTCTTACTCATATTTCTCTATTTACAGAGCCAACAATGTCAAGAATTACTTGGAAGACCAACTTTTCGCATGCATATCTTTTGACATGCTTCAGTGCACAATTTGAAATTTAGCACAAATAAACTAGTTAAAAAACTAAATAAACACATCTGATCACCTTCTCCTTTAATGTTCATATGTGAAATATATTCCACCATCAAACTACTTACTCAACTCTTTCTTGCCTCATGAAAATTGGCTAAGTATGAGAAAACATTGTCGAAATGCCTAGGAGCCTAAATTTACACTTGCATATATTTTGATGTGCTTAGGCACATGACCTAAGATTTAACAAATAATAACTAGGAAAAATACTAAACAAAACCATGTGACCATTTCCTCTTGACTCATCCACATATGACAATGGTGACATCATCAAACTACCTACTCAAATTTTCTACCACTAGACCAAAGTGTCTAGATGAAAATTATGGAAAACCAGATGAATTCCACTTATGCATACAAGCACTCAAAGAATATAAAATATATTAGGACCTCTTTCACATCCTAAAATCACCAACTCATCCTTGAACATCTCTAACCATTCCAAAATAGAAGATTAACCAAGTATACAAGGATAACCATATTGCACACTTTGTCATTGTCACACCTAGATATCTCTATAACATCATCATGACAGCATTTACAAAAATCTAATAACCTCCCCCTTTGTCATTGATGTCAACAACCATAATATAGAAATATATATGTCACCTTCCTTCTCTTTTTTAAATCATTCTCATAATAGGAACTTTCTCCCCCTTTGACACAATGATAAAGTGGACATAATCTAATTATTAGGACCTAGAAAGACCACTAATAGGAGAGGACCACATTAGAAAGATGATAAAAACTCCCCCTTACCTTGAGCCTACTTTTGCTTCCCTTGACAACTTCCTATTGCTCCATGCTAACACTCTCTTTAACCAAGCACTGTAACTAATGAAGAAATAACACACAAAAACCATTGGAATATGATGGAACTCACCAAGAAACATCTAGGAGGGAATCCCCATAAGATCTCTAAACCATTGTACCTTTTGAGCATATTCAAATCTCCACACACTATAAGTACCCACCATAATTCTTTCTATCCTTCTCTCTCAAGATATGATAAGGACCACCAATATAACTTCATGCCACTCACCAAATAGGAAACATGCTCTCAACCAACCTAAAAACACCCATTCTAATGTTGTACTATAGCTCCTTCACAAACCTCTAGAGCAAGCTCATGAAATTATTTCTCCCCCTTAAACAAAGACCTTTTATTGATTCAAAGGGAAATAAAAGACACCCAAGATTTGTCTTAGATCCTCAAAATTAGCTTTTGATAATGGTTTGGTCATAATATCTATAAGATGCTCTTTTGTAAGCACATACTCCAGCTTGACACATTGATTAATCACTTGTTCTCTCAAAAAATGATATCTAATAGGAATGTGTTAAGTTTTTGAGTGTATAATAGGATTATTTCAGACACTAATTACACTAGTATTATCACAATAAATAGGGCAAGGTCCATTTTGTCTTACCTTATAATCCTCCAAGGTTTGTTTCATCCACATGACTTGTGTGCAACAAGAGGTAGTTGATATATACTCAAATTTCACAATTGATAGAGACACTAAGGCTTACTTATTGATTAGTTAATACACCAAGAATTTTACCATGAAGAAGATGCCATCACTAGTACTCCTCCTATCATCCACACATCCTACCCAATCAACATCATTATATGATTTCAAAGAGAATTATTTACTTTTGGGATACCATAAACCATAATCTATGGTGCCTTTGAGATGTCTCAATATCCTTTTGACTGATTTCAAGTGAGATTCTTTAGGATTATCTTGAAACCTTCTTATAAGACCTACTTATTTCATGATGTTATTCCTAGATGTAGTAGAGTACAAAAATACTTCCAATCATTGATATATATAAAGTTTGATCAACTTTTTGTGAGTCATCTAGTTTACTTAACTTGCAACTTGTGATCATTAGAGTACCCATTGGCTTAAAATCCATCATGTCAAACTTCCTTAGCATATCCTTGATGTATTTATCTTGTGAAATTAATATCCCTACATTAAATTGATTAATCTATAATCCTAAGAAGAAAAATAGTTCTCCCAACATTGAAATTACAAACTTAGTCTTCATATTATCTATAAATTCTCTACTCATTTTATCATTATCAGATCTAAAAAGTATGTCATCCACATATACAACTATCAATAGATGATTACCTTCTATCTTAATTTATAAATTTCTATCATCTACCCCCCTTTTAAAGGCTTGAATCAAAATATACTTATCTATCCTATCATACCAAGCTCTAGGATCTTGTTAAAGACCATATAGAGCCTTCTTCAATTTACACATAAAATCTTGTTTACTTGACATGAAGTATCCTTCAAGTAACTCAATGTAGACTTCTTCTTCTAGGTTTCCACTCAATAATTCATATTTCACATCCATTTAATATACCTTAAAACCTTTGAAACATGCATATTCCAAAAAGAGTCTAATTGTTTCTATCCTTGTCATAGGATCAAAAGTATCATCAAAATATATTCCTTCAACCTGAGCATATAATTTACACACCAATCTAGCCTTATTCCTGTGACTTCTCCTTTCCCATTCATCTTATTTTTTAAAAACCATTTGGTACCTATCACATTTTTATCTTTTGGTCTAAGAACTAAGTCCCATATTTCATTCCTTTTTATTTGATCAATTTATTCATCCATTGCATCATTCCAACAATCATCTTTGCTAGCTTCCATAAATGTTTTATTTAGGTTCAATCTTGGATAACAAATTATCATCATCATATAACATATACCATGTCCACATCACATAGTATCATCATCATATCATAAACAAAAATAGACATCCTTATCATAATCACTACCTCTATAAACAAATTAGCTATCACCTTCACATCCTCATAATCACATATACCATATCCACCACATATAAAAATATATATGAGGAAGTATATACTCATTAAAATTCAAAATGAACACCATAATCATAACCATATCATAATCATCATCATAACATCATTAGCATCCTACCATTTATCACATCCATATAACTATGATCCATAATCCATAAACCATAATCACATCATAACCTTGTCAACCTAATCATAAAAAGTAGGCATAACTATAATCATATCACTATCATAAACATGATCATCTCAAAAATGAAATAAAATGATCACACCCATAAACAACATCATCAAATACCATAATCATAATGTCATAACCATCATATTAATCATCATCAACATCACATTAACATCACATAATCATAACATGATTATCATAGTCATCCTTAACCATCACATCATAATCATATCAATATCATCAATCCATATCAAACATCATCATGAACATAACCATAATCAATATCATATACTAAATAAGCAAAATGAACATCATCACCATGAAACACAAACCATAAACAACATTCACATCTATATCTCATAAATAATCATAATTTTGTACACACAAATATACATATATCTCAACAATATACATATCACTACATTGGCTCACAAGCTCATATCAAAATCATATAGAACATCAAAAATATAATGTCTCATAATCAAATCTATGATCTTAGGGAGCTATTACCTCTTGGATCCTACCCTCTTAAGCCTACCTATCCTCTTATATATGTGGCCCCATGACTTGGCATCATCATGATAGAACCTCCTATAATCTTGGACCTATATTCAACCCATCAAGGTTCGTCTAGTAAATGCCTAAAGATGAAGGCCTCATAATACCATCAAAACTCCATAATAGATACATATCTCTACATCAAGATAGTCCCTACTAGTCCCATAGCTATTAGTACTCTACCTCCTACCTACTAGAGAGAATCTCTCTCCTACATCACTAAGGCTAGCTGAGACCTAGCCTGATCTATCTCCCCTATCATAATAGCCACCTAACCCTATGTTGCTACCAAGGATGTATATTTTATCACCAAGGATGCCTATGTTGTGGGTAGTGATGCTGATGCCTCATCCCTCTTAGCAATCACTACTTTTACATCTAGGGAAACCCCCTTCACCTAAGACTACTAACCATCTCCCCTTGCATCAACATCCATGTCCTATCAGGCATCATCATCACCAATAAAATAGGCCATGGCATAGTGTGTCTAATACTATGTAGGGTATGTAGCTATAAAACCTACATCATCCATATATATCATTGTAAGAAACTCCTTATGACTAATAAAATCATGAACTAATTATGGATTTGGTAGTGGAAACTTTGCATCCTCCCTTCTATATCTTAGGAATACCCTACGTATATCCTACACTATGTTCAATTGCCTTTGTACCTTATCAAATAGAATCATCTCTATTTCATGATCTCATCTACCATAGATCCATCTATAGATATGAAGAGAAAGATTATGCCTCCTACAATGTGCCCAACTTGGAAACCTAATAAATGGTCTCCAAATCATGTCTTCAATAACCAAGGCATCATGTTGGTCCCTATACCACTCTAAATCATATGCTCCTCTTCCTGGTCCTAAGATGGCATAATAACCTCTCCACCTTATATATCTAACCTTACAATCCATCTGAGCATAACCCTCTTAGGGCATCCCCATAGGTCTTAGTACCTAGATGCAGTCATAATCACAATAATGGAGGATAAACCTGACACTAATCTTGTATCTCCTATGGGCTCGAAATCCCCATATCTCTTGATAAATCTAAACTAATAACACAAGGGGTCATGTTAAAACTATGTGACCTAACCACATCTCAATGAACACCCCTAAAAATAATCAAGGGAACCTCCCACTACTATAATATGCTAATGCATAACATGTTATTGCTATCATCATCACCATAAAAAACCTCCTCACTTCCTTATCTCTGTAGTATATTGTCATGTAGTATATGCCTCCTATGTACCAACTCATAAAACCAGGATTGTCTCTATATAAGAACTCTATTTTCCCATTCTGCTCATCACTCTTAATATCATAGATTAACTTACCTTGTATGGGTAGCTGCACTATCCTATGGATGTCCTCAGGCAAGATAGTTAGCTTGCTTATAAGAAGTAAAAAGGTGTTAGTGTCAGGGTCCCATCTCTTGATGATTGCCACTAACATCACTATATATTGAAGTACATGTTGATAATACCTCATACATATGAGGCCCACATCCTCCATGTGTTCCTATACATCATCAATCATCCCATGCCTAATCTCATCTAGTATCCCCATGCTTAATGTCATCTAGTATCCAAGGTAATCTATCCCTCATTTGTATCCACTCCAATTCTTATAGGGTTTGATAAAAACAACCTTGGTTCACTAACATATTTTTCCTACAAATTCTACCACTTGTACCTACCCCCTATTCCAATCTATCCAACCTATAAAATTTACCTAATATAATAAATACCTATTACTTTACCCCATTATTTGACATTTTTAACCCATACACATTACTTTCACCTGAACCCTTGACCTCACCCTAACCCCTTAACCTGAAATATTACCCATTAAATATTACTCATTAATAATTCTCATTAACTTTCTTCTATCTCTTTTCCATTATTTATTCACTCTTTAGTTGTTATTTTTTTGCTATGTATGAGTATTTCTTTATTTCTTTTTATTCCATGATCTTTCTTCTTCAAGCATTCATGTCATCTAGGTTTCATACCTTTTTGTCTATCTTTTGTATGGGTAGGGCCCCTTCAAAACCCACTTTTACCTTTTACTCAAAACTATTGCCTATCAATAATCACTCTTAAATTTTTTCAGCTCATCCATCGACTATCAATGGTTAGGTGACTGACCACCAACAATCACCACAACATGATCTGTCAATGGTCACCTATGGAATATTGATGCTTGCTAATTAAATATCAATGGTTATTAATGATTGGATATGGTAAAAATATTACCATTGATGGTCACTATAAATTGACCTCTGATGATCACACCAAACCCTACCCTCCCAATCTACCTACCTAATGCCACAATAGCTAAAACAAGCTTACCTTTACCCTCTTTTATCTACCCAACAACTACAAATTTCCATATGACCTACCATTTCAAATTTAAAAACAAAAACAAATATCATAACCCTAGCCCTATATCAAACCCACCTATATAAACAATAAACAACAACCAAATTCAAATAAACATTCATTTGCTAAATTTGACCCAAATATACCAATTCAAGAAAATACCAACATTGTTTTTTGATGATATCAAGGAGGAACTCTAGGGACCACTACCTAACCTCAAGCTCTCTCTCCTTTCCTCTACATCTTTGACCACTTGATCAATCTCAAATCAATCCACTCAATCTAGCACACTCACTCCCTCACTTGTAAACCATCACCACTTTTTTGCTCAAATCACCAAAGAATGTAATCATTGAGGGTTTCCAATTCATAATGAATGAATACATCCCCTAATGGTCTTTTGTCTTTACCCTTTTAGGGTTGACATGTGATTGCTGATGGTCAAGGTGACCACTAATGATCAACCTTGATCATTGATGCTTGACTAACTTAGGGATTTTTCCTTCCACCCCAAAATTCTTAGACAAATCTTTAGCACAAAACGTAATCCAAGTGGTAACCACTAGGGATAACCTTCTCCAAAAACCATCCATATTACCTCATCACCACTAGTTATTTTTGCCTGACTATCACATATTTTGTAATGGCCTTGCCCCTTTTCACCACACTAACTAAATTTCCATGTTAAAAATTTTGAGCTTGCACTACCTTGCACACACTCAACCAATTTGTGTCTTCACAAAAACACTTCCTACCTTAGATACCTATGAAAATACTAACCTTGTCTAGGAGACTTGAATTTACAAATGTATCCCCACCATCACATATAATCATGTGGTCCACTTGTCACTTATACTTATAGTACCACCTATTTTACAAACTAATTAAACCATGGCAACCTAGTCATTACATGATCTCAGTTATTGCATTTAATTACATTTGTGCACATGTCTACACTTCAATCCCCCACCTATCACCCACTTTATATCCATCCTACCCACTTACTAAACCCGCACCCAATTCTATTTCACCTCATTGATTCTTGGTTTGAATGGGAACACGTCCTCCCATGCTTAATGAAATTGAACCTTCAACCTATAATCCATTTTTATTTTATAGCTTGTTGATACAACTTTTATAACAAAAGGGGGAAAATATAAATACTAGAAAAACATACATGATGGTTATAAATGTCCAGATAACCCTAAAAAAACCCTAGGGAATTTTCAGTAACCTCTCAACCATAAACATTAGTCAAGTTAGCTAAATAGATAAACTAACTAACCCACCTTGACCAAACATGACCTTACCCTCGACCATCAATGGTCACCATAAACACTGATGGTTAGGCTTGACCACTAACTATCAGGTTCTAACCACCTAAATATTTAACTCTAGTTAACCCTAACTTGCTTTTTAATATTTAGATTATCTAATTTGTGTGTGATCCAATTCATGTGAAAGCTAAATTTAGACACCATATTCAACACCTTATTGAACTATTGTTTCACTTCTCCTCCCTTGCTATAAAAAGAGAGGAGGAAGTGAAATAGATCATCATCTGTATCTATAATTATAGCTTGATGTATTATACTTTCTTTTTCTAGTTTTATTTTAATGAAACAACAAGTGTGATAGAGATCCAAAGTTTTATCATCCATTAGCCAACAACCAAGTATCATTACTCTATCAAAATTGATCCAGACTCCATCAATAATTTTTTCAACTAACTATGCCAACCATCTTTAGATCAATAATAAACAATATAGGTATCTATTTTTAGCAATTATTTACATTATTTTTATTTCACAACCAACCCAACTAAACCCCACTTTCTTGAATCCCATTCTATAACCTCATCAACCATTTTATTGAACTAGACCATAACCCATAGTAACCACTAATGGATACCTTAACCACTAATGGTCTATCCATAACCATTAATGATTTCCAACTATCAACGGTCACCCTAACCACCAACAATCACCTTAGCTACCAACGGTCACTGTGTGACAAATAAATGGCAAGATATTTTCATACACTAGACCTCAACCAAATCTAACTTTGTTTCCCTCTGCCTGATAATAAAACCTCATCCTATTTTCTGGACCACACCTGATTAATTTAACATTAATATCAACTAGTTTATTTCTTTAATTAGTCAAATTCACCTATTCATTTATCAAGCACTTCTTATATTTGATTTTAGTACCTTTTGTGATATATGCAAGTACTTTATCTTTCAATTTTAGAACTTTATTGTTTAAAAGTGTGAATTGATAGCCTCCAAGGAATATTATGCTTATTAGATCTATCTTTCTAAGCAATACACCCTACTATCTAACTAATCAATCATTTTTTTAGTGTTTTCTTATCTACAGGTCATTCCTTCCAAGCCAAAGAGGAGTATCTATAATCATCTAGATCAATGCATACACAACATATTAGGTTTTTATACCATACCCTTATTGAGTTTCTTCTCTCTTTATTCTAAGATATATAAGCAAAAATTCATTGAAACATGTTGGCATGCCTAGTGGGACCCTTGAGTCTTTTCTTGGGTTCATAGTTGCATCTAGGTACTTGTTTTTTTCTCATACAATAGAATCAAAATTTCATATTGGACTTAAAATTTACTGTATCCAATTTTTTTCTTGCTTATTTTATCTCACATAGATTAATTAATCAAGAAAATTAATTGTAGCTTCACTCTTATCACACACATAAGATCAAACCACTTAAACTTAATTAAGCATACTAACATTGAAATAAGGCTCGATTAAGATTTCATCACCTAACAGTCACCTTTCCCAACTATTCTAATTGGATTTCATCACCAACAAGAGAACTAACTTAGCTCTCTAATTGAGTATGATCTCTAAAAATTAGTATATCTTGGCTAAGCACCTAACACCCTTATCGTTATGGTGTGTGAAGTGAGGGAGTAGGCCCCAATATCAAGCCATGTATTTATTTCCAACGCAGATCCCTTTGAGAGCTTAAACACAACCTAAAACAAACCATATAATTTGTTCTTGTACCCCCTCTATAAGTAAAGTTAAGTCACAACATTCTTAAATATTAAGACATAATCCATAAGAGACACTAAAAAAAACCTTAGAATTTAACATTTTTTAGTGTGTGTTTTGTTTCTTCAAAATTTTCTTGTCTTCTTTTTGTTTGAGTTGTGAGATTACTTGTATCTTCTTCTTTAATTTAATTGCTTGGTTTTAAAAAAGTAATAACTATGAAACCAATTAGAGTAGGATCTACCTCCTAACCATCCATCTTCTCTTCTCCCTCATCCATGGAGTACATCTCAAATGTAGAGAGTTATGCTCATCCTTATGGAAGTCCTACCATCCCTCAAACATTTTCCTAAGGTGATGCAGATTTCACCACCTTTCTAAACAACAACATTATAGCCCTTCAACATTATCTTAATACCTTATCTCATTGTACCCCTACTTTGGTTCTCCCTATTGACCTACTTTATGTCATGTCATCCCACCTTATGGGTGACACTTCTATTTCCACCATCTCCACCCAACCTTTAGTCACCCAAGCATCATCCTCTACCAATAACCCTACTAATACCACCATAAAAAACCACACCTAACCAAGCAACACCCAAATACCTTCTTCCACAACTAAAAACCCTCCTAGTATAGGATCAACCTAACCATTGGGAATTAGTACTTCTCTTACCATAGAGGTACCCTTTACTAGTGTCACCACCATTTCCCTTATTCCCAACCAACCTACATCTACTCCATTCCAAAGCTTGGTGGTTCCCATACCTTCTACCCTTCCACCCATCAGTACCAAATTTACCACCTAACCTCTATATACTAACCTAAACATACCCCTACCCAACCTACGTTAATCTCTAAATAGGCACCCACTACATAAAACTCAAGATATGTCCCTAACCCATAAGGGTATGTACCTCTACCTTCCACGCAACCACCTATCTCCACGTATTCATATGTACATCATCCCAACTACCCATGTCCACATACCAATGTGTGGTATATTCTCAACCCCCCACAAACTATCCATATATTGCACTTACCTAAACCCAACATAAACTACCCTACAATTACGTGTGTGCACAACCACAAAATGACCTTGTCAAAATGTTGATAGACAAAATAACTACTTTGGAGTCATCTATCTCTAGTGCCCATAACCTATTATCTTATGACCAAATCTAAAATGAACCAATTCATCCATCCATCCCCATTTTTACATATCCTTCTCAATTAGAGATTCCAAAATTTTCAAAATTTTAGAGTAAGTAGGACCCTCAACAACATCTGAGAGTATTTAAGCATTTGTGCTACATGATTGTCTATGATGATGCTCTCCTTCTTCATACTTTCTGCATGTCTCTGCTAAGTCTACCACTAGATTGGTGTAATGCTATTACAAACCACTCCCTCTTCTCTTTTACCCAACTAGATCAGACCTTCTTAGATCACTTTTCCATAAACATCTCTAAGAAAGTATCAATCACTGATCTCTACTCCATTCAACAATTTGATGACACATCCATTACTAACTTCATAGCCTATTAGAAAATCTTGATAAATCAACTCTCTTTATCTTTCCCTCAACTTGAGATGATTAAACTCTTTATGTGGGCTTGTGCCAAACATATCTCCTCTACTTTATGGGTTCAAAGCTTTAGAACCTTTGACAAGGCTTTCACCATGGCATGCAAATTAGAGATCATATCCATTACTGAGGAAAAGTTGAAATTAAGAAACATGAATTCCACCTTCAAATTAAATGTGACCCCCTCCTCTAAACCTAACAATCAAAACAAAACTAACTCCAGAAATAAGTGAACCACAAATGTGGCTTTCCTTAAGGCCACTCCACTCATTATTAGCCAACCAAAATATTCCAATTATTCCAATAAAAACACTATAAACATAGACCATAATAAAAAAAAATTATTTACACCACTAGGGGAGTCATATTCTTACATCTTGGATAATTTTTCAAAATAAAATATCATATAACTGCCATCGATCAAACCTCCATAGCAATATTATTCCTCCCATCTTGTGCTTGGTTGATATAAGGAGAATGAATTTTGTACCTTTCACCTTGTCATTGGACATGATGTTAGTAGGTGTAATACCTTCAATAACATCATCCAAAACTTCATCAACAAGGGGGAACTTGTGTTGGATAACCCAAATGTACCCTAAATTAAGCACTTGACATCTTTAGATAGTAATTACCCAACCATGCCCTTTCTATCAATAATGAAAACAATTGAGTGGAATCCTTGCACAACCATGAAGTCCATATGATTAATGTAGTCCTTAGTCAACTCATTATTGAGGAAGACATTGATGAAACCAACTTTATTACCCCTCCACTTATTGAGGTAGTGGAGTCACCCTTCATTCATATAATAAATGAAACCAAAGAAGCAACCCATACACTACTTCCACTCATTAAGGTATTTAATATGTTGACCCCTCATTTGGAAGACATACCAAAAGAGGCAACCATTACCACCATGTCCTTCTCCTCCATCATATAACAATCCACTTTTCCTTTGGAAATCACCCCTATAGAAGTGATCACCCTACCTACCTCTCCCATAAGAGACTATTCTTCTCAAACTTTAGAGCCTTTGATTGAGGAAAAAGAAGGGGTAACCACTTCTCTCTATCTACCCATGGGTTCGAATTTTTATCTTAGTATTTAAGGGATCAAACTTGTATATAATCCCTTCTCCAAATTGGTCCAAAACTTGGAGTACTTATCCCAACCTAATGCATATTATGCCACTTTTTTTCACCATCTTGAGATTTCCTACCAAACCAAGAAAGAACCTCAAACCACACCACTTTCATCCCAACTTTCCATTCCCACTATCAACTCTTATTTCACTACAATTGAGGCATTGGAAACCTCCATTGACCAATCCACACCTAAACTATCTAAACCAACTCCACCTAAAATAAACATGTCATCTTCCACCATCCCAACCAATCCTACCAAAATCCTTGGCATACACCCTACTCAGAACATTATTCAACCCTCATTTAAATTGGAATTAAATGCACCAAAGCCACAAAATAAACCCCAAACCAAATGATCAAAGAAGCTAAAAACAACCAATATTCCACAAACCAAAACTCTACCTCCCCCTTCCACTTTTCCTTATATTTTGGGACCTCGCCCTTCTACCCTAGTAAATAAACTAACCATCCTAGACAAGGCCCAAATCCAACCACCACTTTTAGTTACACCATTACTCCTACTTTCCTTCACACCTATTTTCACTAAACCACCCATAACCTAAACTCCTACCTATAAATCATCTATAAAAAAAACTAATTAATTCCTAGATGTCTAACCTACCACCTTTTACTACCAAACAATCCATACCAAAACCATCCTCCAATAATTCCCCTTCATCCAAATACCTTAACATCACACCTACTCTTAAAAATTCTTCCACCTAAACCACCAAACCTAAGACCTCCATGACTTTACCATTATTGATTGAATCTTATTCAACCATCCTACATAGGCTATTACAAGCATCTTTCTTGACTATACCACCTATCAGACCATTTGACCCACATAGTCTTAAACTATCTTGGTATAATGACAAATCAGTATTTTCATACCATAAGACACCTAGGCATGACATAAAGAATTATAAATCTCTCCAAGTACTATCCCATTGGTTGTATCATGAAGATGAATTATTGTTAGATGAGCCTACTATGAGCCCACCAATAATCTAAGAAATTAGAACTGTCATCTATAATTTACCTACTACTCCACTCTTACCTTAGAATGAAGAGGAAAAAAGCAATCCTTTAGCCTGACTCCTCCCTAAATCCATACCATTTATATGGTCACATGCTCAACTAAAGGATAAGGTACAATCCAAGGTGTCTATTCCATGGACATATCCCTCTTCCACCACCTAATCAACCAATCAACACCAAGCACCTTCACCTTCAACCCAACCCAAGATGTCCATCTTGGGTCCCTCTCAATCAAACCCTTCTAAATTGATCTAAAGAGTGGTTCTAAAATAGCTTCACCAAACATTAATGAAGATGAGTTTATATGAACTATTCACTACCTCTCCCCATCACCATCAAGTGATGAGAGAGGCCTTGAAATACATAAAGGTGAAAGTAGAAGACTCACAACCTCTAGTATATTTTTTAGATTTATTCAACATTCCAATCTTGTTACCTTTAAAGATTCATAAATACCTTCCATCTATCCACATGAACTAGATCCCCCTTCTTCATTACTATATACATCAATAAAACCCACATAAAAATGGTTATGATTGATGGGGGAGATAATAAATTATCTGCTACTACACATACAACCAAATCAAATTACTTGATAACATTATGTTAGAAACCTCCATAGTGCGCCAATCATTAAATGATACCATGGCCTCAACTTTAGGAACTATTGTCCTTCACATTCACCTAAGATGCCACATGCTTCATGAGCTTTGTATTTAGTATAAGGTGAGTTCTAGTACAATGTTTTGTTGGGACACCCTTGGATCCATTTCATGGGTTATGTTCCATCCACCCTACACTGATGTGTCAAATTTGAACATGAAGGTCAATTTATTATTATACAAGATGACCTGAGTCCTTTTACATCATGTAACATGACATATCAACCCAATGGTATTCTCCTCACCCATCCAACAAGCCTTCACTAGTAAAAAATGAAGCATCATCTTCTTCTACCACTGAGGCATCCACTAGTTCTTCCATCCCTTCCACCCAAATCCACATAATGAGCCCTTTAGAATCAACCTTCCAATGTATTTTATTGGGGGAATATCCCCTTTTGACACTAGACACTTTTCCTACTCCTCTAGAATATGGGAATCTTGACTAATAACTTTATTATGGCCCCAATATTATAATGATTACTCCTTTTGGGACCTAAACTTGTTAAACCAATTTTATCTATAGGGGATTTGATAAACCCCTTGACACTTTCACCACCTATCCTTCACCATGACCATTCATCTCTAGTTTTTCCTATCTATAAAAACTAAATTTTGACTAGACATACCTTTATAGGTGTAATTTGAAGGGGTTTGATCTAGGTCAGTATGAATAAGGACCACATGAGTTGTTACCAATCAAGACCCAAAAACCCCATCAAAAGTATGGCCTCAGTTCCACACCACCTAAAAAGAAAACTAGCACATATCCAATTACCATCATTGATGAGGAAATCCAATCCTCACCTTCCACTCCACCATCAATAGCTGAGCATTCTAACATCATCCCCCTTAACTTTTTTTCATCAACATGATCAGCTTCAGACCCCTAACTTATCAAAATGATGGGGTAAATGTAACCATTCCTCTCACCCACCAAGAGATGATAGGAGATGACTCTCCTAACATTAATACCATTTAGTGTTAGGATGATGATTCCATTCTCACCTATCTTGGTGTAGAATATTCCTCTATCCATAAATCTCTTCCTCCTGAAACTTCAACCATGTTGAATGAATCAACCTTGGATATTAATCTAGGCACTCTAGATAACCCATGCATTGTCAAAAATGATCAATCACTAAATTCTAAGGAGCTTTAGGACTTCCCCTCCTTATTGCAAGATTGAAACATATAATTTTCTTGGTCTTAAAGTGATATTCTAGGAATCAACCCCTCCATCACTACCCAAAACATAGTCACCAACCATGATGCCAAACCCATTAGGAAAATACTTTGATGGATGCACCCTCACATAGCCCTTGTTGTCAAATAAGAGCCTAGACATCTCCTATCCATTAATTTCATTCAACCCATTGATTATCCCTAATGGGTCTCAAACATCATACATGTCACCAAAGCCATAGGGGGATTATGCATTTATGTTGACTTTCAAGAGCTTAACCTTACCCAAAATATGAATCTCCTTTGCTAAGCATTAACTAGATTATCGATATTACATTTGGCCATGATATTTTATCTCTTATAGATGGATTCCTTAGTTACAATTAGATTCTAACTGCCCCAAAGATCAACACAAAACTAATTGTATCACTCCATGTGGGACTTTTTACTATAAGGTCATACCTTTAGGACTAAAGAACATTGGTACAATGTACCAATATGCTATGACCTACATCTTCCATGAACTTATTCATAAAATCATTAAAGACTATATCGATGAATCATTTGGTCATTCTTAAGGTTATGTTTTAGTGACTTATCCATTATCATGTTTGCCTTAATCTTAATAAGTGTATCTTTGGGATTTTTTTAGGAAATATCATTGGCTTTATCATCTCCCTTCATGGAATCAAAGTTTATCTTACCAAAATCAAAGAAATCCTTGGCATACCTCCTCTTACCCACCTCAAACAACTCTACAACTTGTAGGGGAAGCTTCAATCCATTTTTCACTTTATCTCTTAGCTTTCATATTGGTGCCAACCTTTTCATCACCTTATTAATAAGGATGTATATTTTAAGTGGAATAATAACTGTCAAAAGGTATTTAATTCACTTAAGGAATACCTTTTGTCTCCACCTATCCTTATTCCTCCCAAGGAATATCAACCTTTTTACCCCTATATTTATGTTATCGACTACTCTTTAGGGGAAATGCTAGGTCATTAGGATGAACAACATAAAGAGTAAGCCATATAGTACATTAGTCACATGCTTATAGAGTATAAAAATTAGTACACCCATACTGAGAAACTTTATTTAGCCTTGGTCTTCATGGCCACCAAAATGTGCCACTACCTTCTTAACCACAAGACCTATGTCATAACCAATACCAACCCACTTAATTATATGCACCCCAAACTGTACCAAAACTAGCATATGGCTAAGTGTTTCATGCTTCTAGTTAATTTTAACCTCAATTTTCTTATTAGAAGTTAATTAAATGGAAATTCATTTCTAACCAATTGTTCGAATCACCCTTAAAAGACACCTGACCTCCTCTGCTTGAGTTCCTTGATGATTCCATCATAACCCTCTCTTAGGCAGACTTCACCTATCAAGTGACAATTTTATTTGATGGATCAAAGTGTCAATGTGGTGGAAGAGTCAGCTTCATCATTATCCCCCTTCATGATGAACCTCTTCATTTATCATTCAAGCTATATTTTGAATGTACTAAAAATATGGCTGAGTACAAGGCTCTAGTGATAGGCATCTAAACTACATTAACCTTGGGTGTCAAAATAATCAATATCTTTGGTGACTATAAACTCATGCTTAGTCAAAGAAATGGATCTTATCAATGTAATAATGACATTTTATAATAGTACAAGTAATTATTTGACATACTCTTATCATTATTTGAATACTACTATATCTAAACCACTTCATGATCTATGAATAAGTTTGCTAATACAATGGCTTTACTCACTTCTCAGATCCCATCTACACCCTCTGACTCTAAGTTATCTATCATTATCCATCAAATTACCTAAACCTCTTATGTCAAAATATACTCCCCCACCATCTTTAATTTGGAGGAGACCCAACTTGACCTTTAGCTATCTTCAATCTTGCCATCATTCTTTCTAGTATTTTCAAGAATGCTCGAAGACAATTTATTCAAATCACCTCATATTATACCATACTAGGGGGGATTATTTATAAACATGGATTTGATGGTTTCCTCTTCCTTTTCTTACACAATCATGAAGCCTCTCATGCTATCAGGGAAATACATGATGGGATATGTGGGTGACACTTTAATGTCCTAGCTATTACTAAATGCATCCTTTTGCCTTGGCTATTATTATCCCACACTTAACTAAGATCATTGTGATTATGTGAAAAAGTGCATCAAATATCAACAACATGATGATTTACATCAGGTACCTATCTATAGTCTTCAAGTATCCAAATATTTTTTACTCTTCTCATTATTGGGTCTAGAGATTACTAGTGAAATTAACCCCCATACTTCATAGAAATATCATTTTATCATCATTTTGACTAAATATTTTACCAAAGGGGTAGAGGCTATTCCCCTTGACTCAACAAAAGATGACCATCACATCATCTATCATTTCAGCATTCCTCACAAAATTATCACCAATAATAGCAAATCTTTCAAAAATAAACAAGTCCAAGGTCTTTGTGATTCATTTGATATCAAGTTAAGTTTCTCGTTACCCTGTTGTCGACAATCAAATGGATACATTCTAAATAAAATGGTTAATGCATGTATTTTGGATTGATATTTACATATCCCCTTTTCCTTATGGACCTATTTTAATAGCATTCAAACCCCTATGGTGTTACCTCTTTCTATTTAGTTTTTGGAGCAGAGGCTATCTTGCCTATCAAAGTCCAAATTTCCTCTCTTCACATATCCTTTCAATATGTCATCTCTGAGAGTGATTATCATCAATAAAATTTAGCCTAACTTGATCTACTTGATGAGTATCATTTATCCACTCTTACCCACCTTCATGTCTATCAAGAATGAATCGAGCATGCTTATAAAAAACACCTTAAAGTTCAAAAATTCAATATTAGATACCTCATCCTAAATAAAATCAATGTGTCACCAATATAAAGAAAAATAAGGGAGACAAGTTTGATTTCAATTAGCTTGGACCTTATATCATAATGCAAAAGTATGGTTTAGGGGCTTACCAATTATCCTCTCTTGAAGGGAGCCCAGAACATGAGCCCCTTAATGCTTAGTATATGTGTCCTTTCTTTTCTTAAATAGGATCAAACTCACCTTTTGTCCAACTTAAGCTCATCCCTTATTTTGAAACCACATTCACCTCCTTCTTTTTAGGGGCAACTAATTCAAACTTAATCATATGATTATCCATCATAATCATAGCCTAATCTTGAATAATGAGTAACATGGATCTACCCATGGCATGATTATCATGGTACTTTCCACCCATTTTATAGGATTAATTCCCATGGTCATTTTCATATAAACCTATTTACACCTAATCCAATTTCCTGTGCTTTAGTTTTTCCTTCATAAAGGTGAACCTTTAAGCCTATATAATTAAGTTATGTCAAATGAGAGCAAAAATCAAAAGTAAAATCATAACCAAGAACTCACATGGATCATTCATAACATCCATAGATTTCTCCCTTAAAGGATAGCTACCAAAAACATATCAACATTGATTAATATAAGGTAAACTACTCCCTTCAAGGATAACTATCATAAGCCTTGAAGAAAATCACACAACACATAGATGACTCCCTTAAAGGATGGTTGAGTCAAGAATTTATGAAAGAATAGTAATTTCTTGGAAGCTTCCCTCATCGATCATCTTCCCTAACCTTGGCAAGTGAAACAAAAGACCCATACCAAACATCAACACAAAGCAACATAATTTGGAAGCCGTAATCAGCTTTCATAAGTATACTTCCTTCATCAATCAGTCTATACATTATATGACATATGCTTATTTATATTTAATCTTTGGTGACCTATAGAAGAGGTAAGATAGTCTCCCAGGAAGGTTCCTTTTTCATCTCCCTCCCCTTTATACACTCTATAAGCAAGGGATTTTGAGCTTACTTTACATTATGTGATAAAGACACCTTTTTAACCAAGTAATAAATGATAATATGAATCATTCAAAGGGATTATATTCCTTAAGCTAAACCACCTTTAGTTTTTTTTAGTCCTTACCAAAGAAAAAGCATCATACCTCCTTATTCTCCCATACTAGTTGATACATTCACTTAGACATTTGTCTCTTGATTGTCTTCTCTTTTTCACATCTTTAACTTACTTTATGTGGATTCACCTTAATATAAACAAAATGATAAAAATCATAACAATATCACATTTTATCATCATCATATCATAAACAAAAATAGATATCATAAATTTTCATGTTGAACATTTTAAACTTACACTACTTAGTGAACAACCCACTAATTTGTGTCTTCATGAGAGCACTTCCTACCTTGGATAACTATGAAAAAATTGACCTTGTCTAGGAGACTTGAATTTAAAAATATATACCCACCATAACATATGATCATGTGGTCCACTTGTCACTTGTACTTCTAGTACCACCTATTTTACCAACTACTTTAACCATGCCAACCTAGTCATTGTGTAATCTCAGATATCATGCTTATTCACACTTTGTGCTAATGTTTGTAATTTAGTATCCCACCTTCCACCCAATTTTTCATTATCTTACCCACTTATCAAACCCACACTTGAATCTATTTCACCTCATCGATTCCCTATTTGAGAAAGGACACTTCCTCCTATTCTTGGGGTAACTAAACCTTTGACCTGTAATATATTTTTGTTTTATAGCTTACTAATACAACCTACATAAAAAAGGGGGAAAATGTAGCCACCAAAAAACCACACATGATGGTTTCAGATGTTGAGCTAACCCTCAGAACCTCTTAGGGACTATTTCATAACCTTTTGACCATAAACTTTAGTCAAGTTAGCTAACTAGCTAAACTGAATAACTAACCCACCTTGACCAAACTTGACCTTACCCTCAACCACCGATGGTCACCCTAAGTTATTATGGTTAGGCTTGATTGCCAATGGTTAGGTTTAACCATTTAAATAGTTAATTACAATCTACCCCAACTTGCTTATCTATATTTAGCTTATCTAATTCATGTTCGAGCCAATGCATGTGAAAGCTAAATTTAGACACCCTATTATACACCTTATTGAAATATTTTTCACCTCTCCTCCATTCCTATAAAAAATAGGAGAATGAGTTGAAATGGATCATCATCCACATAAAGAATCAAATCTTCTTATATCATAACTTCTTTTATAGGTCTTCTTCTAGTAAACTAGTAAGTGTGTTTGAGATCTGAAGTGTTGTCATCCATCGGCCAACAACCAAGTATCATTACTCTACCAAAATTTATCCAAACTCCATCAATGAGTTTTTTAACCAACTACCCCAACCATATTCAAATAAAAAACTAGCAAGTTAGGTATTTATTTTCAATAATTAGTTACTTTTTTCTATTTCACAACCAACCCAACCCAAACCCACTTTATAGAATCACATTCTACATCCTCATCAACCATTTTCTTGAACCAAACTAGAACTGATAGTAACCACTGATGGTCACCCTGATCACTATTACTCTATCTATAACAACTAACATTCACCTGAACTATTGACAATCACTACGTGACAAATAAATAACAAGCTATTTTGACCCACCAAATCTTAACCAAATCTAACTTTCTTTCCCTCTACCCAATCATAAAACCTCATCCTATTTTTCAGACCACACTTGATTCATTTACCATTCATATCAATCAGTTTATTACTATAATTAGTCAAATTGACCTATTCATTTATCAAGCACTTCTTGTATTTGATTTTAATACCTTCTATGATATATCCAAGTAATTTATATTTCACTTTTAGAACTTAATTCTTTAAAAGTGTGGATCAATAGCCTCCAAGAAATCTTGTGCTTCTTGGATCTAGTTTGCTAGGAAATCTACCTTACTATCTATCTAATCAATCATTTCTTTAGTGTTTATATATATATATATATATATATATATATATATATATATATATTCCTCCCAAGCCAAAGATTAGTATCCAAAATCATTTGGATCAATTATCTCACAATATATCAAGTTTTTATACCATACCCTTCTCTATTTTCTTCTCTCTTTCTTCTAAGAAATATAAGCAAAAATTAAATAAAACATTGAGTCTTGTTGATTTTAATTGATCAACATTCTCCTTTTAGTTTTCAACCTTGTACCAATATTTCTATTAATCTGAGAGATTGTATGATCTTTTATAATTCTTCTAGATGGAGATTTATAATCTTGTCTTGCTTCCTCCTCTTCATCTTCATTATCTATTTGAATGAATAACTCATCATTGTTTGCAACAAAATTCTAAATTGAGTCACTTACCTTCAATATTATCTTCTTGACTCTACTTGTCTCATCTACCCTTACATTTGAAATTTAAACAATCTTGTGAAGTCTCTTTTTGAATCACCTATTAGCAACATTGATAGAAGAATAACCTAATAAGATTCCCTCATCAAATTCTGAATCAAATTTACTAAGATTGTCTTCATCTATTTTGATGAAACACCTACTCCCAAACACTCTAAAATGTTTGAAGTTAGTCACTCTATTCTTCCATAACTCATAAGGAGTCTTATTACCATTTACTCTAATTTGACACCTATTTAAGATGTAAATAGAAATGTTAGCTACTTCTTCCTAATACCCTTCTAGTTATTTTACATCTTGAATCGTGGTTCTATCCATCTCAGTAATAGTTCTATTCTTCATTTCAACCACACCATTTTATTATGGTGTTTTAAGGATAGAATATTATCTTCTTATCCTATGTTCTTGACAAAAATAATCAAACTTATGAGACCAAAACACACCTCCTCTTTCTGATCTCACACATTTGATCTTTGAACCTTTATCATTTTCCATAAGGGCTTTGAATGCCATAATTTTTTTAAAAGCTTCTAATTTTTCTTTAAGAAAGAATATATATATAAGTCATCCTAGTAAAATCATCAATGAGAATCATGAAGTGGCTATTACCTTGAATACTTTGAGTTCTAATAGGTCCACATAGATTAGTGTGGATCAACTCTAATGGCTATGTAGTGGAAAATTCCTTGGTTTTGTATCTTCTCTTGGTTGATTCTCATGAAGACATGCCTTACAAAGATAATGATAAATATTATAAATCTTAGTCATGTGCCTTACCAACCCCTTTAAAATATTTTTTATCATATTATTAAAATATATATGTCCAAGCCTTATATGCCAAAGCTAACTTTCTTATAATTAACTTATGAAGAACTCTTCCTTCTTGGATTCATTGAAAACATACATGTTGTTATCTATTTTATGAGATTTTGAAATTAATCTACTAGATTTTGTATTTATTATTTCACATACATCATCATGAAAAGTTAAAATATTTCCTTGCCTATACATTTGGCTCACTTAAAATATTATGTTTAACACCTTCTACATGTATACACATAATATTTTTAACTTTTATTGATTACTAATGATTTACATCTTGCATGAATCCATCAAGACTCAATCTCTCTAAGTGCACACCCTAAGGGGTGCACCACGAAAGGGGTGTACAAACCTTTGGTTATTAATAAGATTGTTTTCCCTTATTTCCACATTATTACCAATCCAACCAACTTCCAAAACCATTACCTAAGCTATTTATCCTCCCTTGAGTACTCTTCCATTCTTTTCCTCTTTTCATCCCTCCTTTCTTATCTTAAACTTATTTTTGACTATTGGTTGTATTGGGTCAACTAGGTTTACCTAGTACATTCTAGGGGTATTCTTTACTTTCTTGGTTTATTAGCCTTTCGGTTGACCTAACACAAACCTAGTAAATTGCCCCATAAAACACATTGGGTCAACTAGGTCAACCCTATACATTTGATGTTCTTAGAAGGGTTTAGGATAATATACACCTATAAATACAAGATCATTTTGGTCATTGTTCATATGTGAAATCAATAATTATTATTTACTCGCACTTCTTCACAATCTACTCTTCCACCATTTTGCTTGAGGAGACTTAGCTTAGGTTTCTTATTTGGAGAATATAGTCTTGTGGATATGTCTTGGATGATTTGTCCTTTTTTAGTGATAATTAAAAACCACAACCTCTTGATAAGACCCATTTTCTAAGGGATAGATTGAGTCTCGATGGGTTCACATTCATGTAAGTATATTTCAACTTTGTTCTCCTCTCTTTTAGTAGATAAAAGTAGCATAAGTGTTAGCTCAAATAATAATATCTTTCATAATTTATGTATTAGGGTGTTACTAATACTTTAATTGAATTTCCCTATACATATTTATTTTATTTGTTTCTAACCCTCACTTTCTGTCATAAGCTTTGGTATGCACTAGATTAGATTTTACTTTCTTATTATTAGAATAAAAGTGAATGTTTTAAACCTTAGGACTCCATTAGGGTTGTTGTGTGATAATGTTATATTTTAGGCTTTTAAACCCTTCCTATCATGATATTTTGTTACAAGTTATCCCCTAATTAGGTCTAGTAGATCCACATATTGGTCATGATCTCGCTTACTAAGTGTATCCCAATCAGAAGTGTAGGTATGATCTATCTTATCTAATCTAGGATTAATTCATAGACATGATGCATTTATGATTACACACATTTTTGTGAGCTTAATGTGAACTAACCCTTTTAGAATTTGTTTACTATTACTTCATTTATTTCATTCTTTTGATCATCATTTTGATCATATATTTTGACATTCTAGATTAATTTTGTTGACCCACCTATTTTTATTTGTGCATAAGTTTCAAGAACAGGAAACTGAATCAACCCAGTCAACCTAGTACAATTTTATATCCTTTTAGACACCTATTTCAACCTAATAGGTCATCCTGGTTGACCCATTATAGTTTTATCACTTTTTAGTAGGTTATTGTACAACTTGATCTATTTTGATGACCTAATTTGTAGATTTTATGAACATACTTCAAGGTTCTTCATTAGAAATCTTCCTTCATTGCACCTCTGATCCACCAAGGTTCCTTTCTACTTCTCTATTTATTTCTTTAATATCTTTCCTTTCATAATTTTTAGTCTACAAAACTACCCTTTCATAGTCAACTAGATCAACACTACTAACCTAGATCTATGTTTAGTGTGTTATCTATAATAACTAGATCAATACTACTAACCCAATTCATTTTAAAACCTTGATTCTATAGTAGATGTTAGACCCTATCAACCTTTTTTTGTATTTTTTTCATATACAATCAACACTGTAACTTGTTTCAAATTTGGAATTAACCTCATATTTTCAAGTAATTAGCTCACATTTATTTTCTTGTTATTTGCATGCTTAGAATAACTCACATAATTTAATTAGGGGATTTTCAATTGATCACTTAGTTTCACTATTTATATTTTATGCATGTGCATCTAGATCACATAATTTAAATAAGCACTTTAACATTTATCTATCCAAGGGCAACCTACTTGGATTTCATCACCAAGGGGGAAGCTAACTTGATGTTTTAGTCAAGTATAAAACATGGTTAATGGTATATTCTAGCTAAGCACCTGACACCCTTATCATTATGGTGTGTGAAGTGAGGCTATAGGGCCCAATAACAAGCTTGTATCATTTCCACTATAGTCTATTTCATCCCAAACTACCTGAGATAATACTTATATTATTATCTAGTACCTTGTTCATAACCAACTTTTAATCACATTAAAATCATTCTTAATAATCTAATTAACAATGAGGATGACCAATTAGCTATATTTACTTTTCAAGTTGTTTTCTTGCTCTTTATTCAATTATGTGTGAAAAAAATGCATTATCCAGTGTTAGTGCAACATTTTGCTTTATGTGCCTCAATTGGATTAGCTATTATTGATCCAATTGACTATTTGTTTCCTTTTACCTCTTACTTTCCTAGATTCACTACAAAAATTGTCTTATTTTAACTCATAACTTGTCATCATCTTTCTCTTTCTCCATATCTTTTGTAATGGATCGACCCATTAGACCCTGTACCTTTTTCATCCCTTATTTACTATATTATATTGACCCAATTGACCTTATATAATTTATAGCTCCTTTTCCATCTTTTTCTTGCCTCTATTTATTGTACTAGATTAACCCAGTTGACCTTGTACAGTTTATAGGCCCTTATTTATGTACTAGATTGACCCAATTAACCCTATACTATTTTATATCTTTCTTACTCATCAATCTAACTTCTCATATCTTCAATTTTACATTTTTTTCAACTCTCTTCGGTTAGAATGAAGACTCCTATCATAATCTTCTTGGATAGTCTAAATCCATCTAGATACTATATGGGATGTTCATTTCTTCCTCTATTTTCCTCCAAAAATAACCATCACTCTTGGGGAACCTCTTCTACTCTTTCATCTATGAACTATAGCATGGTGTAAATAACACATCAAGATGAAGTTGATGGATCTGATCCTTTCTCTACTTACAAAGAAACCTTTTATATTCAAAACATTCAAACCAATGTTGAAGTGATTGATAAAAGTTTACTTAACAATCCCACTAGTGATACATCTTATTCTAATCCTTTCTATAATACCAATTTGAGGAGTGCTCCCACCAACACCAACCCACCACTTTATACAACTCAACTATTAGCCCAGGTTATTCAACAAATGAACATTATTCAAACTTCTAACACCAACCAAATGATGCAACTTCAACAACACTTAATCAATGTGGCTAATCAAGATCTAGCTATTTATCCTCAAGCTAATCCTAATTTCATTCCTCCACCTCTTAGGTATACCTCAAGTAATGTTATTTCATAACCCATAATGAATAAAAAGATGCTTCAAACCATTCAAAATGAGCCTTTATCCCCATTTATTATTTCCATTGATATTGGTAACATATCTCCAACTATCAAATGTGATGGGACTAAATATCCTACCTCACTTCTTAAAGCCTTTGGAAACCTTTACAAAGAGTGGATCTAGACTAATAAATTTTCCACTACTAAACTCTTAGTTAAAACTTTTACTAGAGATGTATTAGAATGGTATAATAAAATAACCCAACATTCTATTTGTCAAATTAAATATTTGGTTAATCTTTTGGTTAGAGTTTCAACATAATGATCTTCCTAAAAATTGTCCTAGTCATTTCATCAATGCTAAGCAATATCCCATTGAATCAACTCATGACTTTATCAAAAGATTGAAAATTTTAGCTCATACAATTAATCAGAACATGAATGATGATAATATACTTAAACTCTTTATCACAAATTTAACTCTTATTCTCCAATATAAGGTTAAAAACTTTTCTCCCAAAACACTTAATGAAGATCTTAATCAAGCTCAACATCAATATTTTTTTATGAAGAAATTCAAACCTAATCATAAATTTCTTAAAGTATCTTTCCAAACATCTAATGCCATCACTAGTAATACTCCATAAACCAAATAAGGATTTTAAAAAACTAATATTCCTTTACCTTCTCATACACCTCTTTCATTTTAGAAAATTAAATAATTTTTACCACCCTCAAAACCTTTCATCTATCCCAATACTCCTCCTAAGTGTTATGCCCCTAATCTCTTTTGTTGGTTCCATGCCAACATTGGGCATTCTAAAGAATCTTGTAGAGGGATCAATAAATTTTCTATCTTCTATATGCTTGGTGATTCATTCAATCATGAAGCTATGATCAATATTCATCATCAAGAATACATTTTTGCTTCCCAAAAATGATTTTTAAAAAATATTATACCTCCAATAACCAAAAATATTCTTCTAATAATCATTGAAATATCAAGGATGTTTGTGCCCATCAATGCCGATTATTATCAATATTATAACAACTCTCAATATGTCAACACTACTAAAGTCAATTATCATCATAAATAGACTTACAAATATCCCATTACCAAGCTTAAAAAACCATATTTAGAAAATAAATATTCTTAAAGACACTACCACCTCTAATGTTAATTCAAAAGCACCTGAGGAAAAAGTTCCTCCTTCCGATCTTCCAACCACATCTATTCTTTCTGAGAATACTTTACCTTCTAAACCTTGTGCTAGTTCTTCAAAATATCATTAAAAATTTCTTGAATAACTCAACTCTATGCCTTGAAATATTCCACTTATGGAGTTGGTTTGTACTTCATCTTATCATCATAAATTCTTTATGCAAAAAATTCAAGAAATTGAATATCCATCCTCCATAGATGAAGAACCACCTTCTATTGATTCTCAACATACTAATGTCAATACCATTGAAACCTCATGTACCTCTTCTAAACCTTCCATTGAATTTCTTCAAGAAGACATGATCAATGATGAAATTATTTTTCATGTTGATGATCCACCACTCTTTATTAAAATATCCATTAATACCACTCTTATCCATAAAGACTTAGTTGATGAGAGATATGATATTAATGTAACATCCTTGTCACTCATAAAATAACATGGTTATACCAAGGATCATCTCAAAAAACCCATCTCACTTGATGTGGTTTTGATAAGACTAATCAAAAATCACCAAGTTGTATCTAGCTTCCATTAACCATAGGACCTAAAACAATTCAAAGAAATATTATGGTCCTTGATTTCCCATTATCTTACAATATTCTTCTTGGTCATACATGGACTAATGAAATGAGAGCCATTACTTATTATGGTAGTCAATGTATTAAATTCTCACATAATGGTAAATGGTAGAAGCATGAAGCCAATACTAATCCATGAAGCATTTAGCTTCCTAATCCTAAACTTAAATATCATATTCCCATGAATCCTAAGATTAATAATTCTCCTTTACCCAAGTTCATCAACATGAGTCCTGATTTACAAGTTCTCTTGTGGATTTTTATGATGATGAGCCTAATGAATTACAACACACTTTCAATACTACCAAGTTACTTCCATTTATTTCACAATGGCTTCCTCCTTCTTTATTACCAAGAGACCATATCATTCTTACCATGGATGAGATTACCAACTTTACCCTTAATGTAATGCTTAGGAGTGGCTAAATTATTTCAATATCCTCTCATCATGTCTCCTCATACATTCAACAACATTAGGATTTCACCTTCTAAAACTCCCCTTGATTCATAAGCTTGTATAATTTCTCCAACATATGATGACAACTATATCATGGCCTAAGATCAATCTAGAGACTTGGATGTCTATCATTACTAAAAAACTTTAGTCAAATACATTATTTTAATAGAGATGCACATACCATTTTTGTGGATTGTACCTTAGATTTTTAGGGTCATGTATCGCCTATCAATCCTCCTCTTATTGATACTCCTTAGATGGTATAAAAAATTATACCTTCTAAATATCTAAAAGTTCTTACACCTTTGGATCCAATCATTTCATCTAATCCTTCTCCCATCATTGAATCCATCAATATTTCAATCTTTTCTACTCCATCTACTTCTTCTACTGCCAAAATTACACTTGATGCCAAGGAAATTGATGTCTGTCAGATTCATTTTGAGTATGATCACTATGGAAATAAATTTTAGATCTTGAAGTAGATGTTGAGTGTTATGGTCCTCTTAGTACCTTGCCTAGAGATGAATCTATTCTTGAATTAATCCATGCTTAGGAACCTCAACTTCCTTGACAGCATCATAAACTTGTAAATTTAAAGACTAAAACTCCTTGCTTCAACAAATTCATTTCTATCACTGACCCTAAAACAAATACAATTTCAGCCTTACCTAATGCACCATACCACTTTCAAGATGGTAATTCCATGCTTATCAAATAAACCACTCACATAGAATATGGTACTCAATCTTGTCCTGGACCAATTATATTCTCTTAAGGGTTTTCACCTATTGAACATGATAACTTTAGCTTATTATTTGAAAAATATCATGAAGGTTTCACTTGGTCCCATGAGGACATGATTGATATTGACCTTAACATTGTGGTGCATAACATCATTACTTATCTTCATGCCAAGACTATGCATCAAAAGCAATGAAAATTTTTGCCTAAAGTTTTAACCTTATGTCATGAGGAAATCATCAAATTATTCGATGCTAAATTTATTAAACTAGTGGATTATTCTAAATGGGTTTCCAATATTGTTTTTATTCAGAAGAAAGTCACTATGGTCATTCACATTTGTATTTATTTCTACATCTTAATCTTATTTTTTATAAAGGATAACTTCCCCTTACCTTCAATAGATGTTATTATAGATTCCACCATCGGTTATGAAATTTTATCTCTTATGGATGGTTTTTCAAGATACAATAAGATTTATATCAATCCTGAGGACCAAAATAATACTACTTTTATCAAGGAATAGGGCACCTATTTCTATCTCAAAATTCCCTTCAACCTTAAAAACACAAAATCTACTTACTAGTGTACAATGACTCACATCTTTCATGATCTTATTCACAAAATTGTTGAAACCTATGTGGATGATCTTATTGCTAAATCCAAATATCATAAGAATCATCTTTCTAATCTTGTTATCATCTTTGATTGTCTCCTTAAATATAAAGTTAGACTTAATCCTTAAGAATGTGTCTTTGGAGTCACATCTATCAAATTTTTAGGATTATTAGTCTGTCTTCGTGCTATTAACTTTGATCCTACACAAATTATTGTTATCATCAGCATGCCCATTCCTTATCTTATTCTCAACATTCATACTTATTTAGGAAAGATTTGGGAAATTAGAAGATTCATTCCCAAAATAGCATATCAAATTCACTCCATCAATTCCCTTCTCAAGAAAAGTACTACTTTAAAAAAAATGGATACATGTCAAAAAGCCTTTGATATCATGAAAGAGTCTTTACTTCATGCACCTACACTTCATCCTTCATCTAACAATAAACCTTTAATTATATATACTTCTTCCACACCTATTTTAGTTGGGGTAATGCTTTCACAATATGATGATATGGGAAGAGATTATGATACCTATTACATTAGCTGAGGCCTCATCGATTATGAAACATGTTATACCAAAATTGAGCATGATTGTCTCGTCATATATATCTCAACTAAAAATCTTTATCACTATGTGTTTTACCAAATTACTTATTTCATCAATCATTATGAACCCTTTCATCATTTATTCTCCAAATCCTTTCTTCTTGGAGATAGAATTGGAAAATGGATGGTCTTACTTATGGAATTCAATCTTCACATCATCACTCAAAAAATTGTTAAAGGGAAAGTTATAGCTAACCAACTTGCTGCAGCTCCCATTCTAGCCACTTCTTCCCTTCATTATGACCTTCCAAATGATAATATACCTTACATTTAAGGTCTTAATCAACCTATCTCTCTCAAAGATTATTTTCATATATTTACCATTGATCTTGAAACCAATCAACTTGATGAATCTTCCACTCCCTCTGGTACTACTAAACCAAAGGTAGTTATCGAGGAGCTCCCTAAAATTAATGTTAGATTACATGAGGATACTTAGACCATCCTCTTTGATGGTGCTAAATGACTTCAAAGAGTTGGGTTAAGTTGCATTCTCACTAGTCCTCTTGGTAAGATCATTCCCTTAGCTTTTCAATTTACCTTTTATGTCACCAATAATATAGCCAAATATAAAGCTCTTATATTAGGCATCAGAGATGATCTTGATTTAGACATTTAATATCTTCATGCTTTAGGTGATTTTAAACTTATTTTCCATCAAGTTAGTCATGATTATCAAATTAAAAGTGAAAACCTCATCACATATCATCAAATTACAACCACTCTTACTATGGATTTTATCTCTTTCACTATTGCGCCTATTCTTAAAGATCAAAACTCTATTTCTAATTCTTTGGCCTCTTCAGCTTCTCTATTTCATCCACATCAATTTCTTTCCAATCCTTATTTCCTTATACATATAAGAAAATATCCATCTTCAACTCAACCACCAAACTCACTTATTTGTCATATCAAGGTTGTTAACATTCAACAAAGCCTTTGGTATAAACACATCATTAAACTATTAGAACACCAAACTTATCCTCCTAATTTATAATCTCATGAAAAAACATGCATTCATAAATAATCTTTCAAGTATTTATTTCGACACAACATCCTTTACTATCACAATACTTAAAGTACTTTTCTCCATTATGTTATGAAATATGAGGTCCCTCATCTTCTTGAATAGGCACACGAGGGTATTTGTGGTGGTCACTATAGTGGACATGCTACAACATGTAAATACCTATGTATGGTTTAATTTTAGCCTACTCTAGAAAATGATGCCATCGAATATGATAAAAAGTATATTCCTTGTCAGCTTCACAATGATCTTATCTATTTTCCTCCTTCCAAAATTAAAACTATTTAATCTCCTTGGCCATTTTCCACATGGGAATTTAATCTTATTGGTAAACTTCCTCACTCCTAAGATAGGCATGTCTTTATCATCACTACTACCAAATATTTTACCAAGTGAGTAAAAGTCATGCCCCTTATTAATGAAACCAGTCTTACTATTTCCAAATTTATTCTTAACCAAATTATTTACCACTTTTGCATTCCCCATACCATGATATTAGACAATGGTAGTAACTTAGAAAATAAACATGTTAAACAACTTTGCAACAAATTCAAGATCAATCATAAATTTTCCATGCCTTGTCATCCACAATGGAATGGTTAATTTGAGACTACCAATAAAATTCATTAAAAAATACTTCAAAATATAATATATGAAACCCACATGGATTGGCATATTTATCTTTACCCTACACTTTGTGCCTATCAAACTATCATATGTAATACCATTTCGGTAACACCATTTTTTCTAGTCTATGGTTTTGAGTTAGTTCTTCCTTTAGAATTTGAGCTTCCCTCTATTTGTATATCTCTTCATGGTATTATTCCTAATGAAAAATTACATGAAGCTCACCTTCATTCCCTTGATCTTCTTGATGAATGTCATCTTTTTTCCTTGTAACATAACTTCTAATACAAGGCTCGTATTTCCTGATAACATAACAAACATGTTAAATTACACGTTTTTAATGTTGGTAATATTATCCTTTAACTAGACTACACCCATGATCAAGAAGGAAAATATTCCCAAAAATGGTGGGGTTAATATTCAATTAATGATATTCTTGGTCCAAGAACCTACCATCTTCAAACCAATGAAGGCCATGTTTTCATAGAGCCCACCAATGCTTAATTCCTTAAAAATTACTTTGCCTAAACATTTAATTCTTGTAATGTCTTCTATATCTATCTATCTAACACTTTTTGTAGGTTACTTAAGCATATGTCTCTTCCTCTACATTAGTTACCTCCTTTTTCACAAACCTTTAGTCTTCCCTTTTGGTCTTTTAATTTCTTCATGTACCATAATCTTCTTTATCTTCATGATTTTTTTCTTGTTTTTAACACTCCTTGGGTTTTTATTTTATGAGTTACTTTGTAAGACCATAGATACAACCTAACATTCCTCATAAAACCACCATATTTTAATCATTTATTTCTCTTGTTGCTTCTTGCCAATACTATTTTGGCATCCTTTGGATTTTTTTTTGTGAGTTGCTTTATAAGAAGGCTCCCTCACCTTGATTTTATATTACTTGTCAGCACCCTTGTAGGTTTATATTTTATGAGTTGCTTTGTAAGACCCCGAATAGGACTTTTCCATCCTCATAAAATTGCCACCTTTTCATGTTCTTGATCATTGTTCTCAAATTTAGCTTTTGTTTCATTTGTTAGATGAAATCTGCGTAACAATCTGTGTTAGCATGTTCTCCTCCATTTCCCTTATTATTATAATAAGGAGTCACATTATACTATCATTTTATCTTTTTTTTCCTTTATCACATTTTTGTGATTTGAAGTAATTTAAATTGTTCCATGTATCATTCATCTTAATTTCCCCTTCTTTTCATCTTCACATTAGATAAAATAAGGTCAAAGTCAAGATAACACTTTTATTTCACCTAGATTTATGAGACTCTTAGACCCCATGCTCTTTTAATTTTCCCTCTCTTTACAACATTTTCCAAAGTATTCAAATGAAAGTCATCTTTAGTACCCATGTTTGGTTTTCCAAATCTATATGGATGAGGAATCTAGAAAAATATATCAAGAAAGTTAAAAGCTAAATCATTTGAAAAAAAATGCAATGATATCTAAACGGTAACATACATATCTCAAAACTTAAATTTTCACCAAAAAAAGATATGATTACAAGCACATCTCCTATCTCTAATCAAATCTCAAACTCCACAGTTAGCCTCACATAGAGTCAAGGTTCTTTGGGGTGTGATAATATAGTAGATTATAATAAGGGATTTTAAAAATCTCTATGTTCTTACCTGCTTTCTCATGCAAGCACCTAATCTTCATAGTAAATTGACAACTCCGTAAGGGGTCTTAAAGAGTAGGGAATATGTAATGGGGAGGTAGGTCCATTTTACATTTCATGCATTTAACCTTCACAAGATGATATATATAATCCATTTATTTACTTAATACTTGTGTTACTAAGAAAAATTCTTTAGATTTCTTAAGATTGAAAGTCTTCTTATTTTGACAAACCTAATTTGAGTGTCTTGACTTTGATAAAGAGTTTCTCTACCTTGGTTTTTAATTCATTCTCCCCTCCAACCATTTCATTTCCCTCCTTGATAAGATAAATATGATTCTAAATATATTTTCCCTCTTATTTAATTCCTTCTTTTTCATCTCTTAAAAACATGTTAACACTACTTTGTTTTAGTTTTATATATCCTTAGAGCAAAACAACATGTTTGAGCAACGTTGGATTTCTCCTTTATTTTACATCATAGAATTACATTAATAGACTTACTTTACATTATTTTTCTCATTTATTATGATTTTTCTATCCTAATGTTATGGACATCTGAGTTCATACCCTTTTTCCATTATTGAGTGAGGTTGAATTGTTACTCTTCACTTGACAATGCTATTTTCCCTTTTATGCACCTTTTTTCTATTATTGAGTGAGATTTGGATTGTTACTGCTCACTCATCAATGTTGTTTTACAATTATCTTTTTGTTTCTTCTTTTTACCATTGATTTTGTTTTGTTTTACCATCTTTTTGACATGTATCCTTGGTTTGACTTGGTGATTTTTCCTTTCTTACTCTAGGATAGCTTGTTTAAGTTCTTATATCTTTAGTAGCCTTGGAATTTTTAGTTACCCAATTTACTCTTGTTTTTGACTTGGTAATTTGGTCTAACATAGCACCTATTACCCTAGCTTGAAAAATTTCCCAACTACTTATCGTCCTCATGGAACTAACTATATTAGATTTCCTTGCATTTGTTTATTTTTTATCTTTATTTTTATATTATTAAGTTTGTCAAAAGTAGTCTCTATGCCATACATAATCAAAACTAACAACATAGTATACAACCATCCAAAAATAAAGGTAAGTCAAGGTATGAATTGCATTTTCTTTTTAGTCATTTACTTTCAGTTATTTTATGTTTTAAAATACTTCAATTTTTTCTAGCATCAACATTGTGTGTGTATTTATGTTATTTATTGAAGCATCATCCCCTGATACACCTTAGTGACACATGATGAGATTCAAGTGGGGAATATATATAAACATAATATTTATAAATTTTATCAATTATCAATGCTTTACATCTTGAAAGAACCCATCAAGACTCAATCTCTCTGAGTGTACACCCTAAGGGGTGCATTGGGAAAGGGGTGGGTAGACCTTTGGTGCTTTTCAAGATTATTGTCACTTATTGACACATTATTACCAATCTAAGCAACTCCCAAAACCATTACCTAATTTATTTCTCATCCTTTGAGTACTCCAGTCTTTTCCTCTTTTCACCCCTTTTTTCTTGTCTTAAAATTATTTTTGACTATCGATTGTAATGGGTCAAATAGGTTGACCTAGTATAATTTAGGGGTATTCTTTACTTTCTCAAAATTTTAGCCTTTTGACAGACCTAGCATAAACCTAGTAAATTATCCCTAAAAGCACATTGGATTGACTAGGTTAACCCTGTGCAACTGATATTCTTAGAAGGATTTGGGACAAGATCTACCTATAAATACAAGATCATTTTGATCATTATTCATATGTGCAATCAATAGTTATCATTCACTCATGCTTCTTCACAATATGCTCTTCCACCATTCTACTTGAGGAGACTTACCTTAGTTTTGTTATTTGGAGAATCTAGTCTTGTGGATAAGTCTTGGATGCTTTGTCCTTTCTTAGTGGTCCTTATAAACCACAAAAACCTCTTAAAAATCCCCATTGTCCAAGGGAGAGATTGAGTCTTGATGGGTTCACATTCAAGTAAGTATATTCTAATTCTGTTCTCCTCTCTTTTAGTAGATATAAGTAACATAAGTGTTGGCTTGAATAATACTCTCTTTAATATTTTAATGTATTAGGGTGGTACTCATACTTTAATTTAATTTCCCTATACATATTTGTTTTATTTGTTTCTAACCCTCACTTTGTGCCAAAAGCTTTGGTACGCACTAGATTAGATGTTACTTTCTTATGATTACATTAGAAGTGACCATTTTAAACCTTAGGACTCCATTAGGGTTATTGTGTGATTGTGTTATACTGTAAGCTTTGGAATTCTTCTTATCATGTTATATTGTGACAAGTGACCCCATAATCGGGTGTAATGGATCCCCATATCGGTCATGTTTTTGCTTAACAAGTATATCCTAATCAAAAGTGTAGGTATGATCTATCTTATCTGATATAGGATTAATTCATAGACATGATGCATTTATGATTGCATACACTACATATAAGACATCCTCAATCCTAGTATGACCATTTTCCAAACTCATAGTACCTTTACTGACTATGTCAGCAGATTTGTTGTCACCAAATCTAACTGCACTTGGGTTGGTATTTTTGAGAGAGATAAAGTTGATTTTGTCTCCTATCATATTATTTGAGAATAAAATATCTATGAACCATCTCTTGTTCTCAGCTTCTTGAGGATGCAAAGCTGCTTGAATAAATAATGACTCTTCCTTTGGTTATCTATTTGGATTTTGCTTCTTTTCTTCTTTAGACATGGTCTCCTTAAATCATTTGATTGTGTCAATGACTTGTATATCTTTTTTCCAAAAGGCTCTATTATAGTTCTTGTCTATGTGACCTTGTTGGTTACAATAGTAGAATATGATATCCCTTTTGATCTCTAGAGAGAGATTGTAATCCTTATATCTATGACCAAATTGATTGCAGGAGAAGTAATACCCATTAAAGACATTATTATTTTTTGACCCTCTTTTCTCTTGACCATTACTACTCAATGGATTTTCATTCTTGATCCTTTTGGTGGAGCTAAATCCTTTTTTTCCTTGGATAATAACACATAGAAGTAAGTCATGACTTTATTTTCACATTGTTTCATCGTTTGATTAAGATCTCTATTCACCAGGGCCTATAAATCCTTGACTATTACCTTTAGATCTTGCACTTGCATATTTACATCATCCATGCTTGCATTGGCCTTTTATAAGCCACATACTAGTTTATTTTGAAGATAATCCATAGTATCTTTGTCATCCATTATACCTTTGATCACCTTAAAGTGGTTAAACTTACAAGAAGGCCCTGATCTGATATCAATTATTATAGATACAATCATTAAGAGGGGATGGCTGAATTAGTGAGCCCAAATAATCTATATTTGATTTCAATCTTTACAAACACTTAACTAGTTACCATAAGCATTCATGAAGCATACACATCATTCATAGTAATGAGCAAGAGAGACAATACAAGATCAATCAAATAACACATGACATATGTGGGAAACCATCTTGGGGGAGAAAACCCACTAGAAAATACAATTGGAATACTATCTTATAATAAAAATAGCCAATTTAGACCAAATTTAAGTGATAAAATAAATACAATTCCTATTTAGTGAGACTACAATCCTATAAGGTGATATAACACCTATCTAGCTAAGCTCCAATAACAACTAGAGTTTTAGCAAGTTTTACCTTAAAAGGTGTCTACAACCACATTAGATGTTGATCTACCAAAAAAACACCAATGAAAACATCCACATTTGAACTAATACCTTCAACACATGATGATGGAAATATGATTATCACTCTTCATCTTTTCTCATACTCGATCTACAAGAGTACTATTCTACTAATAGAATTATGACCTATAGTTTATATAAATAGTCCTCAATCTATTTTAATATTTATCCCATTCATAGGGAACTCTACCCCTCCTTCACTCCATAATTAAGACACACAAGCCTCTCTCAAATCTATACACGTCTCTCCCTCAAAGTCTATCTCTAAGTCTAGGAACCAACACATTTTATTTCACTATTTATAGAGAAAACATGATAATCACTACCATGGTTAGATATTATACATGAATTATTCCTTAAGGCATATCTCACATGAAGACACAAATCAAAAACAATCTTCATATGTTATCCATAGCATCTATGGGTCACCCTTAAGGAACTAAACCTTTCAATTAATCCCTTATAGGTCTCATGTGAACCCATTCATTCCTTTATCACTTCATCAAACAAAATAGAACCAATTTTAAAATCATGGACCACTTCTATATGATATATAATTCCCCCTTAAGTTCCAATAACTAACATAGTACCCTTCTACTTAAGCATAATTTGTTCAAACAATGTTGTGTGCACACAATCACTATGAACAAATATACAGTCAAATTCTAAACCTTTATTCATAATGCATATGATTTTTAAAACCTTTATAATGCACATATATCATCCTCATGGATTCTAAAACACTCCCAAATAGCTAACTCAACATGATACATTGAAATAATATCATTATAAGCTCAATTATCCTTCTTGGGTCACTTGTAGAATACACACAAACACACAATCAACTTTAAACCTCAATATCTTGTACTTACACACTTTTATATATTTATATATTTTTCCTTAGAGTCCTCTATAATTTTATTTTTACAACATGAGCAAATTATGCATTGATCAAAAGATATGGCCAAAATATAGAGCACTAGTTTTTCCTTTGTAAATTCAAATACTCAAATGCAAACAGTCATAGTTAAACATTGAACACCATGCTCACATATCATGCCCTCACTAATAATATTAAACACACATCTTTGATAATATCTAAACTTTAATGTATAGGTGTCAATGTTAAATCATTAAACCTTGAACATATTGACCTCATCTCATGCAATCTTGAAACTTTGAACTCATTCACTTTATTGAGCTTTTTATGTAGCTAGGTATTTAATAATTCTAAACAACTATCACTTTGACCTCTTGAATTTAATACATACCATTGATCTCTATCTATAAGTTCACCCACTTACCATTGATCTTTAGAAGAAGCTTGATATTTATCTTGCTTAGTGTTAAAAATTAAACACATGGTACCATCTTGCTACTTCTAAAGTTTTTGGAGTAAATGCTCCATCGATTTTGTTTAAAATTAAATTTTTGCACATTTGAATATGGTAACCTTCCTTATCTACTTGAAAGGCCAACTTTGTATAGTCATATCTTTTACCTCACTCAATTGCATGTTCTCAAATTTAGACCATATGATCTCTTCTCATAGGAGAATCTAACCATGTATCAAACTAATCCTAATAATTTCATATGTGTGAGATATAATGACATTAAAATTCCTCCTTAGATTTATCTATTTACAAAGCCAACAATGTCAAGAATTGCCTGAAAGGCCAACTTTGCTCATGCATATCTTTTAACGTGCTTTGATGTATGATCTAAAATTTAGCCCAAATAAACTAGGTATAAAAATAAATAAACCCATATAATCATCTTCTCCTAAAACATTCACATGTGTGAGAAATGACACCATAAAAATTATTACTTGGCTCTTTCTTGCCTCATGCAAATTTGGCTAAGTATGGGAAAACATTGTCAAAATGCTTGAGAGCTCAACTTTTCACATGCATATCTTTTGATACACTTAGGTGCATGATATTAAATTTAGTACATAGGAACTATGCACAATACTAAACAAACCCATGTGACCATTTCCTCCTAAATAATTTGCATGTGGCAATGGTGACATCATCAAATTACCTACTCAAATTTTCTACCACTCCACCCAAAGTATCTAGATGAAAATTACGGACAACTAGATGAATTTTTCTTATGCATACAAGTATTAAAATCATATGAAAAAATTTAGGGATCTCTTTCACATCCTCAAATCACCATAATCATCCCTAAACATCTCTAACCATGCCAAAATAGAAGATTAACTAAGTATACTTCAAGCATCCTAAGACAAGCATATTGCATAATTTGTCATTTCCACATAGACTATCAAGGACCCTCATCAACTCATAAATATACATGGCATCATTGATAATTCTCTAACAACTCCTACACTACCATTTCTCCTAGTTGTGATATATTATCGATAGGGAGACTAGTTTCTCAAGGGAGTCATCTGATAGACATAATTATATATGTCTTCTCACAAAGTGGGCTCATATTTTATTTCTCGCTACCCTTTCTATTATTATCCTTTTTATATCTATGTTATATTATTTATATTAACCTATAAATTTTGATATGTTTTTACATGTTTTTTATTGATTAAAAAACCTTCTCATTATTGCTTTTTCATTGTTGAATAAATGTGCAACAAGTGTGAGATTAGTTGTATTTACATGACAATTCCATTTTCTGATTTCTTGGGAAATAAATCCACAAGACCAACATTACCATCATAAATCTAATGTTTATTCCACACATGCCCATTGTATGGAATATTTACAATAACCAACTAAGTGAGATCTATTCCACTAAGACTTAGTAGATGTATACTTTTGGGAAGGATAAAATCCTTCATTTTAGGAGAGGCAAGGTGAATCATCACCCACCTAAGCAATTAGTGTGCCAACTATATGATCAAAAAATTTGCCTACAACCTTGAATTTACCTATAGTATTTGTATCTCCTATGATCCCATTCTCTGAAGGTAATGGTGAGCTTGACCAACATCTTTGATCATCCCATGTAGTTTTATTATACTATACATACAATGATAAGCTACTAAAAAATATATTTCTAAGTAGTCTTGAATATTATTCATTAATATGGTTCTAATATCTCAATATTTAAGCTACAAGATAATTAAAGCCCTTAGCGGACCAATTTTTAGTTTAATTTGAAATCAACACAAATGATAAGTTATCCTATGCATAAATTGTTAAACTAAAGTAAGAAACTAATGAATCAATCATTGATTATGTTTTTTTATATAATACCATTTTGGAAAATATGACTAATGTTATGGTTGGTAATAAATTTCAAGATATATTCAAATAATATTTTCTAGCACCACTGCATGAATCAATCATATTTAACAAGCTTAAGTTATTTTATTTGTTAATCTATACAATGAGGGATATAGAAGTCATGCAAATTTATTTTAAAAAAATTAAATATACATCAAATTCTATGAATAATTAAATAATTAATTTTCTAATCAAACCAAATTATATGGTCAAACCAAGTGATAACAAGAATGAAGTGAAGACTATAGTTAATTTAGTGTCATAACTTACAAATTGATTATAATTGACAACTTTACTGGAGTGGAAGTTTTAAATATTAACATCACCTCCTTATGTAATATTAAATAAATTACTTGAGCTAAACCTAATCACACTCACTTCCCCATAAGATTTTTATCCATGTAGACGAAGAATAAATAATTATGATGGGAATAAATATTGTGAGTATCATCATATTTCTGTACATTCAATGAATAAATGTTATAAACTAAGAAACATGATACAATACCTCATATATATTGACAATTTTATATATTTAGGCACTCCTACAAAATAAATTCAATTGAAACATAATGGAAGTCAAAATTTAAATATTTTTTATGATCCCTTTCCTAGAAAAGCATCAACAGAGACTATGGACACTTTAGAGGTATACCATGTATAAAAAGTGTATGATACACTAGTGAAATATGATCATCAAATATATATTATAATTGTCATAATCAATGAACTTATACTTCAATAATATTTGATTACATTTGACAAAAATAAGACAGTTGACAATGACTTAAATTTCCATACATTATTAAAATGAGCCTACATTGAGGAACAACCTATAGAAGGTGTTATGATTGAAAAATACTCATGTGAAAATGTTTACATGATGGAAATTATCTAATATATTGGATATCAATGAAAATATTTATAATATACAAAAAAATAAATTAATGGAGTCTATGGATAGATACATAATACATTTGAATGCATAGTATTATCTCTTCAAGTTGAATTAGCTATATTATTTATGCCATTCTTATAATACAAAGAAATGTGGAATTTAACATGTTGTTAGGATGACCATGGATTTATATACTTCATTCAATTCCATCCATAATACACCAGTGCCCAAAATACATAAACTAAAACATAATGGTTAAAGTTTTAGGATTGCAGCATGAGTATCCTTTATAGTCAGTGATATACCCTCGTCCACCCCCACTGCCATCACAATTATTTGATACACATTTAATATTATTTTTTAAATATATCTGACACACCTATCTATATAAATAGATAAAGTATATTATTACACATATAAAATATACATATATATATCCAAATATTCCAGTTCAAGCATGTCAAATAATTACTCAAAGACCACAAAGGGAATATTACTCTACATAACTTAATTAAAATCAAGTCAAACTAATCGTGTTCCAAAAAAACACAAGAAATAAAACAACCTCCTATTTTTTTAAAAATACCATAGATCCCTCATCCTTATAGATCCATACATCATACCTTAACTTCTATGAGCATTGAACATGATATATATGGTACATCATTTGTGTATATATTAGTTTATGATCCATTCCTAGTTGATACATATAATCCATGATAAGGTATCCCTCCAATACTTAATATAATAACCTCCCTTTATCCTCCCCTTGATTATGTCATTGGTTAGCTTATCCAAATTCCAAATATTCCAAAAATACCAAAACATTTAAATATTCAAAAATTCAAAATTAGGACTTGAGCATGACATAGTGGATAATTTACATGTTTACATATGTTACTTATCACATTTTTGTTATATTTTACATTATTTACATACACACAAACATTTCAAGATATTATAGTTCTATGCATGACATAAAAGTTACACACAAACATGTAACTATTGGTTTTCCCTATACCCAGTATTCATGCCAATACTAGGGGCATCTTATTCAATAAGATTGATTATCATAGGCTATATATTTATACCATGTTAATCCACATATATTGCTTCAAAATTAATTTTTATTACTCATTTATTACATATTCACCCATGATATGCCATTTAATTAAATACATATGGATGGTTTACACTAGTTACTTGTTCTATGCTCCATTGATGTTGTACTTTTACATGATATATTAATTTTTATGTGACTAGTGTGTTGATGTTGTCATTTCTTTATGTGACATAATTTATGTTCCTTATTTTAAATGTGTTTTATTTTATCTTATATATGTCCTTATACCTTTTTTGTTATAATATATTATTACCCTTATATGTGACATTTAGCCTATGCACGATAAATAACACTTACTTTTGTTGAGTTTTTTAAATTTTGAGTGGTGCCATGTATATATCATGCAATATTAATACATATTCATATTATGATTTAAATATATTAAATTCTTTATTGATCCATTTATCTAGACATAACACTCAAATGCCATGCATTCCATATGTTATGTATATGCCTTGGTTGATACATACATTACTATGATGACATATTCTCCACATGATTAAATGATATTACATGATGGTATATTTAAACATGACTTTATATAAGTAACTATTATTATATATGAGTGATTTTCAATATACATTCCTCATCTCAAGAGGAGGGCATTATAGTGGGTTTGAATTAGAGACATAAGCCTTCATGAGTAGAAAGTCATAACAGTAAACATGTTTAATAGATTTTAAATATTCATATAATTTAGATAGTATACTTTTATAGGTATATGACAAGAATTGACACGTTGATATAGAGTACATGGTAATATGCATGGTCATATGCATAATATTTTACAAGAATAAAATTTTAGATTTTCACGTACACATACATTTTAAATATAATCTATAAAATTTAACATACATGTTCAAGGGGTATGATACTAGTGCATGCAATTTTACATAATAGTATAGTTCATACACATATACATAACATCATAGTTATAATTGAGTGGAAACTAGTTGTCATTCCACTTCACATTTATCAAAACCTTCATATATGATGGATGCATTAACATTGTTCATTAGGTTTTGATTATTCTTTATTATTTTTACTAGATCAAACTTGATTAAACTAGAGAGGAACATTAAATTTCAATAAATAAGCCATATGCAGTGGTTGGTTGAATTTTTAGCAAGCCTTTCCTAATCACCTCTCTCATTTACCTATATAGTGAGTCATTTTTATTTGAACCTATACACATGGTTATATCTATCTTTTTAATCCATAGTTATTGTGGTTGGTAAATTTTGTAATTTTACCAATGTTCATGAGGGTTGGGGAATATTTCCTTCCTAACTTAGGATCATGCATAGTTCAAAAAGTGTTGGGCATGATCACCCCCAACACTATAATGATTCAATGAGGAAGCATCATCTCCAACAATATATGAAGATAATGTGGTTTGTAACAACACACATGTGTACTCTAATCCTTACTCTTTCTATTTTTAGATTTCAAAATTTAATTATGGACATTGACTACACATTAGTTATAGGTTTTCTTGGAACAAAGTTGTACATTTTGTGCCTTTAATTATCCCTAGTTTCTCCTTATCATAAAAGTGAAGTGTTTTATACACACTAAATAATATTTAATAATTTTAACATACCAATTCCATTATTAGAATTAAATGGGGGAAATCATATATAGTAAAATATAGTCTTCATTTCTTGATAATGATAAGATTGACACATATTTACCATGCATGACTTAACCACCCAAAAATGTCCTATTTTTGTTATCCTCTCACACTTTTATTATATTTTGTGAGTCAAAAATTAATTTTTATATTATATATCTACAATAACCTCATAATCTAATTTAAACCTAGTAAATATCTTACACAAACATCTCTAGACTCTCAAAAAATTCCACCTATACATGAGTTTCTTGTGACAATTATAGTATTTATTATCAGTCAATAATAACTTTGACTCATTCAAACCTACATACTCCTAATAATGACTATTTTACAAAATCAAACCCATCCTTAGGTTTGGCCTATAAGCCTATTGTGTTAGACTGAGGAGTGTTGGAGTGAGGAAATTTTTAAATGGATCCATACATACATACATACATACATACATACATACATATATACATATACATATATATATATATATATATATATATATATATATATATATCAATGTCTCTTTTAAAAGTATCTAACACTTATATTTGATACCTATATGAAATATTACACATTAAACTAATCTACCCCATTATTCCCAATTTCAATAACTATTTTTAGGAGTAATCACACTTCAAGTATGTAGCACTCAAAAGCTAGGTCCATGTAAGTATTGTTTAGTATCAAGATTAATCAATAGCTCCATACACATAGTGAAGGAGCATAATCAGACAATCACACTATGCATGAGAACTACATGTGGCTTATTTTACCTTCTTGAATTATATATGCATGTAAATACACACACATATCAATCTCTCATTTGAAAGGATATAACACTTATCTTTGATACATATATACACTATTAAAAACTAAACTAATCTAGCCCATTCTTCCCAATTTACATACCTATCTCTAGGAGTAATAACAAGTCAAGTATGAAGCACTCAAAAGTGAGTTCCATGCATGTCTTTTCTAGTATCAAGATTAATTAGTATATTTATACACATAGTGAAGGAGAAAAATTAGATAATCATACTATGTGGAAGAAATACATGTGGCTTATTTTACCTCTCTCTCTCTCTATATATATATATATATATATATATATATATATGTGTGTGTGTGTGTATCAATATCTCATTAAAAAGGATCCAACACTTATCTTTGATACACACACACACACACACACACACACACACACACACACACACACTATTACACACTAGATTAATCTAACCCATTCTTCCCAATTAACATACCTATATCTAGAGTAATTAAAATTCAAGTATGAAGCACTCAAAATTTAGGTTTATGTAAGTATTTTCCTATATTAATATTAATCAGAAGCTACATACACATAGAAAAGGATAAAAATTAGATAATCACACTAGGTGGGAGAACTATGTGTAGCTTTTTTTTACCTCCTTTAAGTATATTATACATAAGAAACAACCAATCATTATTTGGGGGTGATTGGGTTCATCTCAACCCATAAAAAGTTTCCCCTTTTATAGGTTTCTATCATTCATAAACACACCTAGGGTTTCAAGGAAAAGGAGATTAATTTTTGGATCTATGCATGTCATAAGAGTTTTATATAATAAACACAAAGCAATAAAAAATAATCATAGGTTATTATATAATCATTGTGCCACACTTTCATGTATGTAAATACAAATCAACAAATCAATATGAACCAATGATATTAACCCCATCCTATATAACCATCCATGTGTAGCCAGTATATTAGTTCATGAACTGAGTGAACTAGAGGTATTCTTATACCTATTTTCAACTTCCATAACACACTCACAGGTAGGCAGTCAACCATAAAATCTAAGTACTTATGATATATTTAGTACTTCACATATTTAACACGTCTTTATCAAATTAGAAGAGTCATTATTAGTCATTTACTTTAATATGTATACTTGAATGCCATATATATTGATATGAATTATATTTCTAAATTTATGTCCTTAATGGAATTAATCTAACTCATTAATTCAAATTAGGCTAAAATGCATGGTTCTAGTTGTTACTTTCTATTTCCCCCTAAGAGTTTATTTTTATTAATATTTTGTTCACATGTATGCCTTTGTATATCTATCCTTGATTGTATTATTTTATTTTAAATCTATTATTTTGATCAACATATGTCCCTAAAAACTTTATTCACAATGACTCATATCATTCATAATTTTATGCTTATGTATATATGATATATATTAGACAATTATTTATGGAAAATTCCCTTATGTTCTCACTTAACTGACTTGGACTCACCCATAATGGTGATGTATAGTTTTCAATGATGTCATGGAGGTTTCCAAGTGAGTGGATGATGTGTCTTGATAGTCTAAGTGTCAATGATAAAGTGTGAAGTGTGTTTGTCTTAGTATGTTTGAAGTAGGCTTGGTTGATCTTCAATTTTGGCATGATTTGGGATAGTTATGAATTATTGATCATGTGTGAGGGGTAATATAATAGGTCAAATGTGATTGGATATCTTTTGAAAGTGTATGGTATTCATCTGGTTCTTCATTAAGTTCATCTTGACATAGTTGTTTTTGTGACAAAAAAAATCTGAGTGGGTAGTTTGCTAACATCACCATTTCCATGTATGGATGAGTCAGGTGGATTTGGTCATATGGGTGTTATCAAATTAGTATCAAGTTACTATGGTTAAATTCTTAGGTCATGAATTTGAGTAGATAAAAATATATAATTTTGTAAAGTTGGCTTCCCATGTAGTTTTAAATGTTTTCCCATACTTAGATTTACAAAGGAGATCTAATGGTGTATATTTAATCGCATCACCGATCTATGACATGAAATTAATCTAGGATTAATGTTTAAGTTCAATTAGATATGAGTAATGATTTTTATGGCATTATATTTCACATGTGTGAAGGTTTTAGGAGAACCTTAATATATGGATGGATTCCCCTATGAAAGAAGATCATATGGTTTAAATTTTAGGACATGCGATTGAGCACAACAAAAGTTGCTAAGGTTCAAATTTATCCTTCTAGGGATATTTAAGAGGTTCCCATACTTATAAAAATTAAAAAAGGTAAATATTAGGACCAGATAAGGATCTAATGGTGATCAATTATTTTTACAAATATAGATCTATGGTACATATTGAGTTAAAGAGGTCAAAGTGTTTGATGATAAAACTAGTTAAAGTCCAGGATACTCTCAAAGAGATTGATGGAGAAAATTTGTTATAAATTTTTAGGAAGCAATGAGATTATGAGAAGTGATCAATGTTTAATATTAAGAAAAAGTAAAGATCAAGCTACTTCTAAGGAGATAAACGGTGCGTATTTGGATAAACTTGTCAGGAAGCATGAGATGAGGTCAAATTGGCAGATGTTTAGTATAGTTAAAGATCACTATAATTTTTAGGGATATCAATGATGCATATTAATTAAATATATGAGAGGTCATGACTTCTTTTTTTCACAGTGTTTGATGTTTAATAGTGACCATTGGAATTTGAATATTCAAATTAACAAAAGAAAACTAATGTTTAATTTTTGAGCTATACTTTTTGATCCAAGATGAATTTATTGATGTATTAAAAATAAAAGTTTTAAAAGACTTCAAGGTGAATACATTGAATATAGTTATAAGGTCTTAATGTTTTTATAGTAAAAGTTAGTAATCTCCAAAGTGTTGATGCAAGAAAATTGCACCCAGTGGTAGGAAGTTGAGCTTATACCTTCTCCTCACAACATGGAAACTCCCCTCTCGCCTATGGAATTGGCGAAGCTAGAGGGGAGAGTCTCTAGATAAGGGCTAGCTCCCTTTGATGCATCATGTTTGTTCTAGCAAGGAAAAACACACACATATATATAGATATATATAATGGGGGGGTGAAGAGAGAGAGAGAGTGCAGGAAAATAAACTACTCTAAAGAGGTGATGCACCAAAATAAGTCGATCTTCACACATCCACACTCAGAATCAGACAAAAACAACATACATACACTTTAGTCTTGGTAGAAGGACTAGGCTGTAAGAAAATAGTAGGGAGGTTCTTATGAAAACATAGAAATAGAGACTCACCAAGGTGCTATGAAATGCACACTATAAGTAACTTCCTCTATTCTATACTTCCAAAAAAGAGCTCTTCTCCTATCAGCTACAAAATGGCACCTTGTAGATAGCTGGTGTGTTGGTGTTGAACCTGTGAGAGCATCAAAAGACAATGACTAGACACAAATTAACACTCAAGGCATACACAAAATATCTATCCAAGAAGAGGTAAAACTACTTTTATTTGATTCAAGTGGAAATTTTAGCAGGGTTGCACTTTGTAAAATGTGGAAGATCCCTTTACAAATGACAAGTTCACCATATATATGAGAAGCAAGGAGGCCCATTTGGTGCTCCTTGTTTACAAGTGGCCTATCACATCTCCTTATTGGGAAGAGGAAAACACTATTGCCAATTTCATCCTTCTAGAAGAAGCCTGCTATAACCATGTTGTATAATCATTGAATTTGACTTTGGTGTTCAAGCATTAAAGTGGAAACCTAGGCTGGACCTCTTTTCTACTAACAGATTGAAATTTTTCCCCTTTGAAAATGCATGGGCCATGTTATTTGCTATTTTCACCATTTGGGGATAATCAGGCAATAAATCACCTTCCACTTGCCAGTTAGATTGCATTGTCTCTTTCCTATCCTTGTCATTCTTGTCTTTTCTCAATTTTGTCTTATTTGGCTCATTCAGCCCCTTAGGTGAACATTATGGTGGGTCTATGCATTCTAGGCTTTGGTTAGCACTCTCTCATTTGAAAAGGAATGGCTATTTCACTTTGCTAACTTTGACATCCTCTGGGACGTCACCGTCCCCATCACAATGTCAGTCAGGCCTACATTGACTTCTCTGTGGCATCCTTACCTTTGATTTTTTCTAGGCACCCCTCCAACTTGCTTAGTGCCCCTTTGGATTTGGGTTGAAAGTCCCCCACAAGAGAACTCACCCTTCGGGGTCCTTCGGTGGGTCCTTTGGATCTCCGGACTACTCCCCAGGCTCCCGCAGACAACCTTTCGATGTTCCATTTGCCTCTATGTTTTCTATGGATTTTTGTTTGTGGACATTTTCCTACAGACAAAAAGTCTATGGAAATTCCACCCAGCCTAGCCTTTGCATCGAAGTGCACCTAAATTTCTTCAGACTTTTTATCTGAAGGAATCCTTTAGGGAAAAAGTTTGAAGGAATTTGGGGCTTAGTTCATTTTGAACTTAGACAATTTGAATTACCCAGATTTTTTCCTTTGAAACATTGAAGCCTCTGCCCTTCGGCCAAGTGGAGAACCAATGAACTAGGTGTGGAACCAAAAATGAACTGGGCTTGTCCAAACCTTGAAGATGAACCAAGCATCGAAGAACTAAGAGGCTGAACCAAAGTACTGAACCAACCATGGTGATGAACCAGACTGAAGAAAACACGCCATTGATCTTGAGCAACCCAAAATGACTGGCTTCAAATAGCGAGGGAAGAAGATGAATGATTTTGGCCTGTGGGCAAAATTTGGTAAATAGATTGGTAACTCATAGGGGAAGCATGCCTCCTCTACTTAGAAACTAGTTGCCTTGCAGTCCATTGGGCATGGAGTCAGATGCAGCTATAATGAAAGTTAGCAATAGGCCCAAAATATCTGAGAATCAAACATGAAGCTTTACCCCACATGCAAAGAGAAACACACAAGGATAAAAACACTACCTATGCAAACTACACTTAGGTAAAATATAAAAAACAACTAAAAACAAACTATTATATACAACTAACTAGGGATTCTTGCCTCCTTCCTAAGATCAAAGGGGAAACTTCTCAAGTTCCCTTCCTGGCAAGAAGACTTATGGTGCCAAGCAAATAGCTAAATGAAAAAGAAAGTTGGTGACTTACTACTCCTCTTGCCTGCCACCTAAGTTGGCTGGTATCTGAGTGGATCAAAATCAAACATGCTTCTGACATATATGTACTCTACTTATCCTTGGAATCCTGTTGAATGTTGGCCCCTTCTATTGGTGCTCCACACCAAGAAATCAATAGCTACTGGCTCATCACCATAATCCCTTTAATCTACACATTCCCTCTGCAATGTATCATGGTCTGACTTGCTTCCTTCTGCCTCATTAAAAATCCTGTTAGACTCGTCCTTTGCTTCCTTTTGGCCTTCTTGAAGAAGGGTGTCTATTATGATGTCTAAAATGGAATCACAAACTAATTGTTCATCCCATAGAACATCACCTCTCTGTTCAATGCTCTCTTCTTTAAGGCATTCTTCCAAGAAGATATACCTCTCTTTTTCCTCTTTCCTGATCATAATTTCTAGATTTTCAAAAATATCCTCTTGATCCTCCTCTAACTTAGGGTCCTCAGTGTAGTCAACCTCATCATCAAAATAGTGAGGAAGTTCAACAAACAGAGGGGAAGAGAGCTCACCATGCTTTTGTTCCTCCTCATATTACTGGAACATCTGCATATATGCAAGACCTGCATCTTCTCCATTGCTGATAAGGTCTTCACAAGGTGCATCAATGATGATTCCACCTTCATTATCACTCATGATAACCTCTTAAAGAATTGCAACCTAGATTTTCTATTCCTCACTCACCTCCTACAGAATAAGCTCCTCCTTGAGAAGAGGTGGAGTGGATAAAACATGTGGAAGAGGAGGTAGTCCTTGAGCTAGAATCAAATGATTCTCCTCTTTCCATTTGGTTAGCGCTTCATCAATATCAGGTATGGCCTGATAGCTCTCTTGGAAATGTGTAGGTGGGGTGTGTTCAGACATGGAATGTGTTGTTTAGTCTGAACCATCCATCACACATTGGCTGAAGAATTTCTCTCTAGACTCCAACTCCACAATTCTCCTGGCTAGATCTTCTTGGAAAAGCTTTTCCTAGAGGTCACCAACATTATCATGAGCAGGAGCAGCCTCAGCTTCTTCAATGTTTTTAGAAAAACCTTACTTCTCTTCCTTCCTACCCCATGATTCTAATGTTTTCCCCCAGTTCAGGATCTCAAAATTAGAATTTTGCTCCTATGAATAGGTAACAACTTTGTTTTCCACAAGGTCCTAGGGCTCCTCTGCGAGGTCTGGAAGTTCTAACTCTCTTTCAGGTAGTCTCATCCTAGCCTCTAAATCTTCAATTTGTTTGGCTAGGTTGTCATAAAAAGAGTCTTTCTTAGAGGTCACTAGCATGATCCTCTTCAAATTTCTAAGGTGGTCCCTAGCAATCCTTCCTCTAACTCAAAATCTGTGCATTATGCTGAAGGACTTGGGAAGGTTGGGGAATGCAAGGAAGAGACTATTGGTGCACCGGAGGAGTCTTTAGAAAAGGGACGTGCTGGCTGGTATTCCCCCTAATGGAAAATTCACAATTTAAGGAACTTAGAAGGTTCATCTCCATGGGAGGTTGTTCTGATGCCCTCTGGTGTTGGAAAGCCAGGCGCACGGGATTGGGGGCGAATGGATTTGATGAGCTAGCATGAGAAAGTGATATTTGATAGAAAGGATTTGGCACAAAAGAGGGGGGGTTTTTAGATTAGGAGGTGGTGCACAAGGCTAACTACCTTGAATAAATGTATTTATCCATTTTGCTACCTCCTCTTTCATGGGTTGCAAGGGTTGTGCTTGCCTAAACAAGCACTCCTCATTATGCATCAGCTCTTGCTGATATCTGTATTGCTCTTCTAGTCTGTTAATCTCCAATTCTAGGGCCACTTCCCTTATCATTGTAGGGCAACTAAGAGAGATACCTGAGGGGATTGCATAAATATCTGAAGCTTGATCATATTCACATGAAGGAAAATAAGACCCATGATTTTGAGTAAAGGAAATATACATACAAGAAATGATTTTTGATGGTTACATGCTGCTTAACTAGAAAATTAACTTAGAGTTGCCAAATGTTGAAAATATTTGATTTGCTGTGATAAGATGAGCATCAATCTTGAAACCTTACTGTGTTGTAAAATTGATTCCCACCAAGTGTACCAAAATTGTTGATGTAGGAAATTTGCACCTAGTGGCAGGAAGTCGAGCTCCTACCTTCTCTTCGCAACATGGAAACTCCCCTCTCACCTGTGGGACTAGTGAAGCTAGAGGGGAGAGTCTCTAGATAAGGGCTAGCTCCCTTTGATGCATCATGTTTGTTCCAGCAAGTGCAAAACACATATATATAAATAGATATAATGGGGGGGTGAAGAGAGAGAGAGAGAGAGTGCAGGAAAACAAACTACTCTAAAGAGGTGATGCACCAAAATAAGTCAACCTTCACACATCTACACTTAGAATTAGACAAAAACAACATACATACACTTCAATCTTGGTAGAAGAACTAGGCTGCAAGAAAATGGCAGGGAGGTTCATATGAAAACACAAAAATAGAGACTCACCAAGGTGCTATGAAATGCACACTATAAGTAACTTCCTTTATTCTATACTTCCAAAAAAGAGCTCTTCTCCTATAAGATGTAAAATGACACCCTGTAGATAGCTGGTGTGTTGGGGTTAAACCTGTGAGAGCATCAAAAGACAATGACTAGACACAAATTAACACTCAGGGCATACATAGAATATCTATCCAAGAAGAGGTAAAACTACTTTTATTTGATTCAGGTGGAAATTTTAGCAGGGTTGTGCCTTGTAAAATGTGGAAGATCCCTTTACAAATGACAAGTTTACCATATATATGCGAAGCAAGGAGGCCCATTTGGCACTCCTTGTTTACAAGTGGCCTATCACCTCTCCTCATTGGGAAGAGGAAAACACTATTGCCGATGTCATCCTTCTAGAAGAAGCCTGCTGAAACCATGTTGTATAATCACCAAATTTGACTTTGGCATTTGAGCATTAAAGTGGAAACCCAGGTTGGACCTCTTTTTTGCTAACAGATTGAAATTTGTCCCCTTTGAAAATGCATGGGCCATGTTTGCTATTTGCACCATTTGGTGATAATCAGGCAATAAATCACCTTCCACTTGCCACTTGGACTACATTGTCTCTTTCCTATCCTTGCCATTCTTGTCTTTTCTCAATTTTGTCTTATCTAGCTCATTCGGCCCCTGGGGCAAACATTCTAGTGGGTCACTACATTATGGGCTTTAGTTAACGCTCTCTAATTTGAAAAGGAATGGCTATTTCACTTCTCTAACTTTGACGTCCTCTGAGACATCACCGTCCCCATCACAACATCATACAGGCCTACATTGACTTCTCTATGGCATCCTTGCCTTTGCTTTTTTCTAGGCACCCCTCTAACTTACTTAATGCCCCTTTAGATTTGGGCCGGAAGTCCCTTGCAAGGGCACCTACCCTTCGAGGTCCTTCGATGAGTCCTTTGGATCTCCGGACTACCCCCTGAGCTTCCATGGACAACTTTCTTGGGTTCCATTTGCCTCTGTGTTTTCCATGGATTTTTGTCTGTGAACATTTTCCCAAGGACAAAAAGTCCACAAAAATTCTACTCAACCTGGCCTTTGCATTGAAGTGTGCCTGAATTCCTTTGGACTTTTTGTCTGAAGGAATTCCTTTGGGCAAAAAGTCTGAAAGAATTTGGGGCTTAGCTCATTTTGAACTTAGACAATTTGACTTACCTAGTTTTTTTCCTTTGTAGCATTCAAGTGTCTACCCTTCGGCCAAGTGGAGAACCAATGTACTAGGCATGGAACCAAAAATGAACTGGGCATGTCCGAACCTTGAAGACAAACCAAGCGCTGAAGAACCAAAAGGCCGAACCAAAGTACTGAACCAACCAAAGAACCATGGTGATGAACCAGCCTAAAGAAAACACATCATTGATCTTGAGCAACCTGAAATGACTGGCTTTGAATAGCGAGGGAAGAAGATGAATGATTTTGGCCTATGGGCAAAAATTGGTCAACACAAAGTTGACTAAGTGTTTGACCATGTTTTATAAGTGACCCAAGAAGGATATTTAAGTTGTTTTGATGATATTTATATGTTTCAAGGTGACAAAGCTATTGGAGAGTGTTGTATACTCTATGAGGATCATTTTTATGGATTTTTTAGGTTTGACCAATCCATATTCAGTATGAACAAATGCTTATAAATTGACTATTTGTTTGTTCATGATGTTTTTATGTACAAGGCTAATGTTGAGTACATTAAGCATATATAGAGGTGTGTAATGATGACTATAATCATTTTAGGATATCTAAGAAGTCAATTAGAGTGGATCCTCTGCATTTACAAGTGTTCCTATGTTTCTAAATTGCTTGATGAAGTGCTAAATGGGCGAATAGGTCTCCATGAGACCTATGAGGGATACTAAGGCCTAATTGAAAGGCGTAGCTAATTAAGCGTGACCCATAATTGCTATGGAAAACTTGTATCTATGGTATTTAACTATGTTAGATGTATTAAGGGATAAGAAAAGTATTATGGCCAACCTAGAAGATAATAATCATGATGACTCTATAAAAGGTGAAATCAAAGGTGGTGATTTCTAGACTTACAAGAAGAGGTGTGTGTAAGAGTTAAAGAGAAAAAGAAATAAGAAAGGGTGTGTTCCCAATGGATGGGTTTTAGAGTAGATCAAGTTGATGACTATATATATGACCTATAGGTTATATTTTTGATGTCAAATATACTGTTTTCTTAGGTTTGAATATTGGGGAGAGAATCAAATAGAAGTAGGATTTGCATGTCTAAGTGTGTATATGAGGGAAATTTGAGTAAAGAGGAAGAGAAATTGTAGGATGCCTATGTGGAGTATTGTATGTGATAGAGAGGGTGTTTTTAAGGTTTTATAATATTAGAGTTCCATCATTAGGTGTTAAATACATCAATTCAAAGGTGGAGATTTTCATATCATAGGTGGTGGGAGGGTGCTCAACATCTAGGTCATAAAGACTTGGCCATTTTAGGGGAAAGTGCTCCTTATGAAATAAGTGTTTCACTAAAGTATGGTTATAATGAATTAATCATCCTAGTAGTAAGTGTTCCCTTTGGAACTCATGTTTTAGTAATGTTTTATGAGGACTTAACCATCCTAGGGGTAGGTGTTCCTTGTAGAATAGGTGTTTTACTAAAGTCTCATGTTTACATACTTCTTATAGGATAATTAATCCATGTGTTTTTAGGATTGAGAGTGGGGTTTATTCCCCAAGAGGGTTTTTGACATAGATCTTATGTTCTATGTGTAATATTGCATTATCTATTTATTCATTACTACAGACATCTTGAATGCTTCATGAATGGTTGCATTGAACACTTAAGTGTTTAAAGGGTCTAAAAGTTGAATTGGATTATTTTCCACCACTGATTCACCTCTCTCTTAGTGTTTTGTACCTATAATAATTGGTATTAGAGGGGTATTTTGGTAAAATCATAACAGCTTGAAGGAGATACAAGATACGATATGGGTAGCCATCAAATTCAAGGAGATTTTTCCACTAAGCAATCACCAATGTTCAATGGATCCAATTATGCTTTTTGCAGTGCGAGGATGAGGACCTAATCATATCCCTAGGGTTTGAAACTTGGAAATATGTTGTGGATGTTATTTTATACCTACTATTCCTCCATCTAGTGTTGTAGATAATAAGTTGTTTGAGAACATTATAAGGCAATGAATGCTATTACTTGTGGTATTTCAAAGACTGAATACACCAAGGTAATCAATTGCATTCTACCAAGTAAATGTGGGGTAAATTTAAGACTATTTATGAAGGAGATTCAAAGGTTAATTTATCTAATTTATAGACTTAGAAAAGATAATTTGAGTCTTATGATGAAGGAAGAAGATTTTATGGCATTTTTTCTATAGAGAGTTGACAAGATTATGAACATCATCAGAGGACTTGGAGAGAAGCTTAAAGAATTTACTATAGTTCAAAAGGTATTAAGGTATTTCTCTCAAGGTTGATTCAAAATTTTCTACTATAGAATAAAGTCATGATCTTACTCATTTAAAGATGGATGAATTATATGGCATCTTACTGCCTATGAGATGAGAGTAAATGATGATGTACCACCAAATAAAGAAGCAATATTCAAGACAAAAATAAAGCCAAAGAAGAATTTCCAAGGTAGTAAAGTTAAGTAGGATGACATATTTGATAATGATGAAGATGAAATAATTGCTTTATTTACAAGGAAATTAAAAATAGGGTCAATAAGTATAAGGGTAAAATATCCTTCAAAAGCTTCAATTGTGGAGAGGTAGGACATTTTTATAATAAGTACTCTCCTAAGCATAATAAAATGATGATGAAGAGCATGGTGATGGATAAGATGAAGACAAGAAGACATAAAAGTCTAATAAAAGGAAGAAAGGATTTAGAAAGTATGACAACAAGTAAAATACCTTCAAGAACAAGAAGAGTCTCTACACCAATAAAGATTACATCTCATAAAATGAGAGTGAAGATAGTGACTCTGAGTATGACCATGAAGATGATGGTCTTGTTGAAGATAAATACCTCTTCATGAATAAGAAAGGAAGTTTCTCATATCAAAAGGAGTCTACTTGGAGTGATTCAGATGATGATAAATATTAGGTGGACTATGAGACTTAATTGATGAATGCTCTTGAAGAACTGAAGATTGAGAAGAATAGTAACAAGAAGATGAAGTCTCAAATCAAGGATTATGAAGAGCAATTTAGTGTGTTTGAGGCAAGAATAAATGAAGACACAAATGAGCATGAATATATAGTCAAGCATCTTAGTTGTCAATTATAAATCATATTTACAAGCCTAAAAGCTAAAGAAAATGAATGTTTAAGGTATGTAATTGAAAATGATTCATTAAAAGCTAAGTTAGAGAAGCCATATAATAAGATGAAGTCATTTGTGAGATTTTAAAAGAGCTCATGTGATATAGACAATATTTTGATTGATAAAAAGAATTTAAGTGATAGAACTAGTCTTGGATATAAAGAATAAATAAAAAATGAAAATCAAGACAAGATGAAGACTAAAGTAAATCAGACTTTGAAGGTCAATAATTAGTCAAGGAATGAAGATGCTATAAGAATGGATACAAATCAGATTAGACAACCAAATTCCATGAGGTATTCAAGTTTTAATGGTTATTGTTACACATGTAATCAATATGGTCATAAAGCTAAAGAATACAAGGGACCTATTAGAAATGAGTTTGCATGGAACTATGATGGGGGTCATGAGTCAAAAGGTGAGTCTTCCTCAAAAGGATTTGTTTGTTTCAATTGTCAAAATAATGGACATATTTTAATATTTTTTTCTAATCAGAAAAGGTAGGATAAGATTCTTGCAAAATGTAGTGTGCTTCAACTATCAACAAAGAGTAAACACTACTAGATTATATAAGCAAAGGCCTACAAGATAGAATAGGTTTAATCAGGGTCCTATAGTGCAATAAAGAAGACATGTTAACTCATGGAAACCAAAGGTGGTGAGTGTGAGTCATGATGAGTCTAAAATTCCAATTAATCTATTTACTATGGTGGACAATTCTATAGAAGTTGGAGAGTGCTAAGAGCTCTCATTGTCTGCTCATGTTGTGAATGAAGAGACCGAACTTAAGGAGAAGACCAAGGTTATGGATGAGGCTAGTTATAATTTGTGGTTGGATGCTAATAAGAAACCTTTTATGTGTAATCAAGTTTCAAGTTTGGTTCCTATGTTGTCAAGGCCTGAAGGTGATGTTCTACAATGCAAAGAAGATACTTAAGTTATCAAGGTATGTCAAAATTCCAAAGTTGCTCCAAATGTTATATGTCATATCATATTAAAGAAAGTGAGTGATGTAGAAAAGGAACAAGTTGTCAAAGTTCAGACTAAGAAGAACAAGAACAAAAAGTCTTATAGCTATAAAAGGATTCTAATGGTTATTGAGGAGATGTGGGACACTCATAGCTTAACATTGTTTTAGAGCATTATGGATAGAGGAGGTATTTGTCTATGCTTCTTAATACACTCATTTTAATGGAGAAGCAAGTTTTGATATGGTGTTCTTCAGAAGGTCATAGAAGGAAAGAGATGAGTGTTTCTAATTGGATTTGGTGTGTCAAGATGGGAGAAGTGTTCTAATGAGGTCAGAGTGATGTCATAAGGTGATTCTACTATGCATACAATGTCTATAGGATTAGAATGGGTGTTTTTATGTGGCATAATGAGATTGATGGAATGCTAAGAATAAGGTTTGTGCACTTCTTTGTGATGTGTTTTAGGTGGTTTTGTGTCTTAATGATCATGTTTGTGCCTTTTGCAAGATTTTGTGTGCTCCTAGGTTTGTATTTTTTGTTATAGATCAAAGCCATGGTATAGGAATTCAAGGTTACCAAAGGTGTGAAGGCTCAAATATTGGTCTATAAGTGTGTGATGGTTGTCTCTAGGTGGGCATTGACTAGAAGGAGGTTTGTTGACCTTGTTTGTTTTAAGATTCTAGAGTTTTGGGCTATGTTATAAAAGTGGTTTGCCTTATGAGTTGAGGTTTTAGGATTCTTAATAGGTTGAATGGGTCAAATGGGTTGTCAAATCAATCTTCACATATATTTTAAGGTTTGTTTTTTTATAATTATTCAAGTTTTTGTCAAAATAGAGGTCTAATTAACTAGTAGATTTGGGAATGAAGTATGTTGTAGAGGACGATATAGGTGATGAAAATTGGTGTGCTTAAGGGGGAATATGAGAGTGCTCTAGATATGGATTTTTAGGTTTTGATAGTATGTCTAATGAGGTTTATGGGCTCTACAAGTTCCATGTAGGGCTAAAAAGAGTCTAGATGGGCATAGTGTGAAGGTTTGATGTTTTTTATCAATTTTTCCAAAATAAAAAGGCATGAAGGATTCAAGGTGAGTTATTAGGCTAGTTTAGAGCATGTTTCATATTTGGTGAGTGACATTAAATTCTATTGGTGGTCCTTAAGGTGGTTTGAGAGAGAAGGCTAGTAAGCCTATGTGGTGGCTCTTCATAGTGTGTGAAGATCTAAAGATGATCAAGAGGTGGAATGGATCAAGGATCTTAGGGGAGTCCCTATATGATGTTTGTTGGTGAGTTACATAAGATTTTAGTGTTTTTACATGTTATTTATTCATTATTTGTAGTGCTTGGTTGAAAAGAGTGTTGGCATGTAGCAAGAGGAAGTTGTCAAGGAAAGAAGAGGTAGGCTCAAGGTAAGGGTGAGTTTTTATCATATTTATAAGGTGATCCTCTCTTTTTAGTAGTATTTTTAGGTCTTCATGATTAGTTTATGCCTACTTTTTCATTGTGTCAAAGGGGGAGAAGGTTTTTATTGTAAGAGTGCTTAAAGAAAGAGAAGGATGGTGAGTTGTATGATGGGTGTTGACATCAATGACAAAGGGGGGGATTTTTGGAGATTTTTTAGTGATGTCATAGAGATGTCCAAGTGAGTGGATTAAGTGTCTTGATAGTCTAAGTGTTAATGACAAAGTGTGTAGTGTGATTATCCTAGTATGCTTGAAGTAGACTTGGTTGAACTTTAGTTTTGGCATGATTAGGGATGGTTTTGAAGTATTAAGCATGTGTGAGGGGTCCTATCAGAGGTCAAGGATGATTGGATATCTTATGTAAGTGAATGGTATTCATCTAGTTCTTCATTATATTCATTTTGGCATAGTTCATTCTATGATAGAAAAATCTAAGTAGGCAGTTTACTAATGTCACATTTCCATATATGGATGAGTTAGGGGGAGTTGGTTAGATGGGTGTGATCACATTATTCCAATTTACTATGGTCCAAGTTTCATGTCATGTGTTTGAGTAGAGAAAAACATATAACTATGCAAAGTTGTCTTCCCAAGCAATTTGTAATGTTTTCCCATACTTAACCAAATTTGCAAAGGAGATCTAATGGTGTGTGTTTAATTCCATCATAGATCTATAATGTAAAATTAATTTGAGATTAATGTATAAGTTTAAGTAAAGCTGAATAAGTAGTTTTATGGTGTTATATTTCACATGCATGAAGGTTACACGAGCAGCTTGATATATAGATGGATTCCCCTATGGAATAAGATCACACTGTTTAAATTTTAGGACATGTGATTGAGTGTAACAAAATTTATTAAAGTTAAAATTTATCCTTCCAAGTAGATTATAGAGGTTCCCATACTTAGCCAAATTTGAAAAAGGTAAATATCATGCCAGATAAGGATCTAATAGTGAACGTGTGTTCATACAGATGTAGATCTATGATGTGTATTGAATTAAAGAGGTCAAAGTGTCTGATGTTTAAGTTGGTTAAAGTCTAAGCTACTCTTGAAGAGATCAATGGAGTGATTATTTTCAAAAAAATTAGGAAGCAATGAGATGATAAGTTATATTTAACAATAATCAAAGGTAAAGATTGATCTACTTTTGAGGAGATTGATGGTGTGTATTTGGTCAAATTATTAGGGATCATAAGATGAGGTCAAACTAAAATATGTTTATCATAGTTAAATATTAGGATACTTTTAATGGAGATTAATGATGTGTAATTTTTAAATCTATGAGAGAGAATGATATATTGACAAAGTGTTTGATGTTTAATAATGACCATTGGAATTTGAATATTCAAATTAATGAAGGAAAAATAGTGCTTAGTTTTTTAGCTATAACTTTTGATCTAAGACACATTTATTGATGCACCAATAAATTTTTTTTAAAGGAATTCAAGATGAATCCATTTAATATAGTTATAAGTTCTAAGTGTTTATACAATCAAAGTTATTAAGCTCCAAAGTTGACTGCATGTTTGACCATGTTTTATAAGTGACCCTAAAAGGATATTTGAGTTGTTATAATGATATTTGGTTGTTTCAAGAGTATTGAGCTATTGGATATTGTTTTAGACTCCATGAGTATCATCTATATGGATTTTAGAGGTTTTACCAATCCATATTCATTATTAAAAAATGATTATAAGTTGACTATTTGTTCGTTCATGGTGTTTTTGTATATAAAGCTGATGTTTGAGTAGATAAAACATATGCAAAGGTGTGAAATGATGAATATAATCATTTGAGGATGTCTAAGAGGTCATATGGAGTGGAAATATGCATTTTAAGTGGTTTTATGTTTATATATTTCTATATGAAGTGATAAATGGGTGAATGTGTATCCATGAGACCTAATTAAAAGCCATATTTGCTTATGTTTTGACCCATAGTTGCTATGGCTAACCTATGTGGATGGTATTCATCCATGTTAGATGCCTTAAGGGCTAAAACAAGTATTATGGATAATCTAGAAGATAATAATCATGATGGATCTATAAAAGGTGAAATAAAAGGTGGTAATTTATAGATTTATAAGAAAACATGTGTGTAAGAGTTGAAGAATGAAGGAAAGAAGAAAGGGTGTGTGTTAAGTGGATGGATTGTAGAGTAGAAGTTGATGACTATTTGTATGCCTTGTAGGTTATATTCTTGATGTCAAAGATAGTGATCTTGTAGCTTTAAATATTGGGGAGAAAAGTGAATAAAAGAAGGATTTATAGGTCTAAGTGTGTATATGAGGGAAATTTGAGTGAAGAGGAAGAGAGATTGTGGCATGCTTATGTAATAGGATTTTATGAGATATAGAGGGTATTTTATAGGGGTTAGAAAATTAGAGGTCCATCATCATGTGTTGAAGACATTAGTTTAAAGGTGGAGATGTTCATATCATAGGTATTGAGAGGGTGTTTAACATCTAGGTCAAAAGGACTTGACCATCCTAGGGGCAGGTGCTCCTTATGAAATAGGTGTTTCACTAAAGTCTAGTAAAAAAAGACCTAACCATCCTAGGGACAAGTGTTCCTTGTGGAACAAGTGTTTCACTAAAGTCTAGTTATAAGGATTTGACCATCATAAGGGCATGTGTTCCTTATGAAATAGGTGTTTCACTAAAGTTTCATGTTTTCATACTTCTTATAGGAAAATTAGTCCATATGTTTGTAGGATTGAGAGTGGGTTTTATTCCCCATGAGGGTTTCTAACATAGATCTTTTGTTGTGTATGTAATATTTCATTATATTTTTTTTTCATTTCTATAAACATCTTGAATGCTTCATAAATGGTCATATTGAATGCTTAAGTGTTTGAAGGGTTTTGAAATTGAATTGAATTATTTTACACCACTAATTCATCCCCCTTATCAGTGGTTTGTAACTCTAAAAAATGGGGCATGTGATTATAATTCGTTTATTTATTATATATGTCCTCCACAAAAATATTGATACTTACATAGTAGTCATGCATGTTTAAACACATAATTATGGCACAATTACCTTTTTATATTGTGTCTTTGTAATGATATATCACACTTAGCCTATCTGTGTACATTTGGCTCACTTTAAATAGTTTTCATCCATATTGGACCCTTTAAAATAATTATATCATGTAAATTTCCTTAGAAACAACTAAGATCTATCAATTTCTAGCATTAAGATCCCAGTCAATCATATTATATTACGTTTGATCTCTATTTCAAGCCTTTTTAATTATTAGTTCATAATAAATGGTCTACCCTTTATGGGTCCTTTCCACTTTGGGTTGGTTCCCCATTAATTTATTTTTTAATTATCATTTTATCCTATCGTTGACCTGTATAATTATGTGTTCTCAAGGGCCCTATATATATAGATTTACCCATATTATAGGCATCTTGAAGTCTCCTATCATATTGATCCATTACAAGCTAAGTTTATCACGTAAATATACACATTCATAACAAGAGGTTGGTACATTTTTTCAAGCAGCTTACACATTAAGCCTCGATTTAATCATCATTAATCTATGTATTGGGACATCAAATTTGTACCAAGATAAATGTTGACGTAGAAGATTGCACCCTTGGTAGGAGGTCAAGCTCCTACCTTCTTCACACAACAATGGAAAATCCCCTCTCGCCTGTGGGACTGACGAAGCTAGAGGGGAGAGTCTCTAGATGAGGGCTAGCTCCCTCTGATGTATCATTTAGGCCTTGGTTTCTCCTACAACTAACCAATAAAATGAAAAAGGGGGGGAGATGAAAATGGAGAAAGAGATGCTAAAAACAAATCCTAAGCCTAAAAAAGAAAAGAGGTGATACACCAGAAAATGTGACCCACTCAGGCCTGAACATACACTTTTCACCGAGAACCAGCTCCCATACACTTCATCTGTCATGAGAAAACCTTCTGCATCAGTGGGTCAAGGGTCCATGGAGATACAGGGAGGAAATAACTACTATAGGCATTCTAAGACACACTATAATAGCCTATCCACTTCACCTATACTCCTCTAGGGACACTTTTGATAGACCTGTAAAAGGAAAACTCAAAAAATACACCAGACGTGCTAAAATCATTCTGCAGAAGCATTAAGAAAATGACTTAATATAGAATCAAGGCATAGACACACACTAAAGATGCAAAAAACTCAGAATGGAGGTAAAAAATGTTGTGTTTCAATTCAAGGTAAATATCTCGTAGAGCTCTGCCTTACAAGCCTGAGAGATTTTTGGGCAAATTTTTGCCTTAAGGCTGAGAGCAGATCCCCTTCTCAAAATGAGAAAATTACACTATATAAGAAATAGGAAGAGAAACTTGGCATTTTTTGGGAAGGATTTTGTTGCTCATTTTTTGTCAGTGGCCCATGTGCGTTTTAAATCTTAGGAAGAGGAAACTACTATTACTGATGTTAATCTTCAGAAGAGGCTTACTAGAACTATGCTGCACAATCACCCAAATTTGACTTTGGCATTCAAGCATTAATGAAACAAGATGGCCACCCCTCTTTCCTACAAATAGACTATAGTTTGTCTTCTTTCAATGCCAACTATAGAAAATTAGGTCACGTCGCTCAATAACTCTCCATCTCTTCATCACTTGGATGCTTTGTCTTTTCTACCTTTTGTCTTCTTCCTACTTTTTTAGCCCTCAGGGGCGATCTCTTGGTTGGTCGCTATGTTCCTCAATCTACTTTCCATGATTTGGCACTAAGGTAGCTCAAAAAACAATGGCTACTTTACTACGTTAAATTTGATGTTCACACAGCCATCACCCAACGGTTAGTTCACTTGCTTAATGTTGATGGCTTTTGGGACATCACCCTCCTTGGCAAAAAGTCATCGGGTCTTTCTTTGTTTATTTCTACCATTGAACCAAGCCTTTAAACTAAAAATGTTGAACCTTCTTATGAATCAAAGCATTGAACTTAAGCGTTGAACCAAACAATTGAACCAATCTGTTGAACTGGTTCAATGGTTTAACAAAGCACGTTGAGCCCCTTTGAACCAAAGGTCGATGAACCATCCAATGAGCCAAGTGATTCAACAAGCCACTGAACCAATTGGGAGGATTGAATGATTGAACCAATGCATTAAACCTACCAAATGAACCAATTAGTTGAACCAAGGCCTTCAACCAGTTCAATGGTTCAAAGACACAATTTTTTTTGTGATTTCCTTCAGACTAGAGCCTAAAGAAACCTTGTAAAACCTAGCACTCTCTCTAGAACTGATTCTCCATGCACCAAATACTAACCTATAGAGTCTGTATAAATTTCTAGATTTATGCAAAATTGAAAAATGAAAATGGCCTAGCACAACAGGGGTAGAGGGGGACCAATTTTTGGCCTATTGGGCAAAAAATGGTCAATAGATTAGCGACTCCCAGGGGAAGCATGCTTGCTATGCTTAAAGACCAGTTGCCTTGCAGTCCATTGGGCACAAAGTCAAATGCAGCTTTGAAAGAGTGTAGCAACAACCCCAAAGATCCATGAATCAAACATGGAGCCTTTTACCCCACACGCAAAGAGAAACACACAAGGATAAAAACACTACCTGTGCAACTGCACTTAGGGAAAGTAGGAAAAGAAACTAAAAGCAAACTACTATATATAGCTAACTAGGAAAATTTGCCTCCCTCCTAGATCAAAGGGAAAATTTCTTAAGTCCCCTTCCTGGAAAGAAGACTTATGGTGCTAGGCAAGTAGCTGAATGAAAAGGAGATTTGGTGACTTGCTCCTATTGCCTGTCACCTAGTTTGGCTGGTATCCAAGTGAATTAGATTCAAACATGCCTCCAACATACATGTATTCTTCTTGTCCCTAGAGGCTTGTTGAATGTTGGTCCTTCATATTGGTGTTCTTTACCAAGAAATTTGTGGCTATTGGCTTATCACCGTTAGCCCTTTGATATGTATACCTCCTTTGCAGTGCATCATGGTTTGACTTGTTCCCTTTTGCTTCGTTAAAAATGTGTCAAACTCATCCTCTGCTCCCTCAAGGCCTTCTTGAAGAAGGTTGACTATGGCGATGTCTGAAATGGACTCAAAAATTGATTACTCATCCCACAGAACATCGCCTCTTTGTTCGAAGCTCTCTTCTTTAAGGCCTTCCTCAAGGAAGACAAACCTCTCCTTTTCTTCCTCAAAGATCAGGATCTCTAGATGTTCAAAGGTATCCTCCTGATCCTCCTTCAACTCTAGCTCCTCAGCATAGTCATACTCCTCATCAAAGCAATAAGGAAGTTCATCGAACAAGGGGGGAGAGAGCTCACCATGTTTTTGTTCCTCTTCATATTGCTGGAACATCTACATATATGCATGCCCTGAGTTTTCTCCATTGCTGATGGTGTCTTCATAAAAAGCCTTAATGATGATTTGTTCTTTGCTGTCACTCATGATAGCCCCTTGGGGAACTGTAGATTGGATCTTCTGTTCCTCACCTGCCTCTTACAAAATAGGTTCCTCCTTGAGAAGGGGTGAAGTGGGAAAAACACATGGAAGAGGAGGTAGTCCTTGAGCTAAAATCGAATGATTCTCCTCTTTCCACTTGGTTAGCACTTCATCAATATCAGGTGTAGCCTGATATTTCTCTTAGAAGTGTGTAGATAGGGTGTGTTCAGACATGGAATGTGCCATTGGGTTTAAACCATCCATCACACACTGGCTGAGGAATCTCTCTTTGGATTCCAACTCTAAAATTCTCTTGGCTAGATCCTCTTGGAAGAACTTTTCCTGGAGGTCATTAGCATTATCATGAGCAAGAGCAACTTCAGCTTCTTCAAGGTTTTGAGAAAAACCTTGTTTCTCTTCCTTCTTGCCCCATGATTCTACTATTTTCCCCCAGTTTAGGATCTCAAAATTAGAATTTTGCTCCTATGAATAGGTAGCAACTTTGTCTTCTCCAAGGTCCTAGGGTTCCTCCATGAGGTCTAGAAGTTCTATCTCTCTTTCAAGAAGCAGTCTCATCCTAGCCTCTAAATCTTCAATTTTCTTGGCTAGATTATCCTAAAAGAGTCTTTCTTGGAGGTCACTAGCATCATCCTCTTCAAGGCTCTAGACTAGTTCCTGGCATTCCTTCCTCCAACTTGGAATCTACACATCACATTGAAAGACTTGGGGAGGTTGAGGAATGCAAGGAAGAGACTGTCAATGCACTGGAAATGTCTCTAGAAGAGGGACATGCTCGCTAGTGGTATTCCCCCCAATGGAAGATTCATGATCTAAGGAGTTGAAAATATTGATCTCCATGGGGGGTTCCTCTAGTTCCATTTGATGCTAGAAAGCCAAGCACACGAGATTAGGAGTAGATGTGTCAAATGAGCTAGATTGGGTGAGTGCTATCTAATAGAAAGGATTTGGTGTAAAAGAGGGAGCTTTCTTCAGAATAAGAGGGGGCACACAAGGCTGACTGCCTTAAATAAATGGATTTCTCCATTTTGCTACCTCTTACTCCATGGATTACAAGGCCTGTGCTTTCCTAAAAAAACACTCCTCCTTATACATCAGCTCCTGCTAATACCCGTATTGCTCCTCCATTCTATCAATCTCCATTTTCTGCCTCTCAAACTCTAGTGCCACCTCCCTTATCATTACAGGGCAATTAGGAGAGCTGCTTGAGGGGATTGCATAAATATCTAGAGCCTGATCATAGTCATATGAAGGAATACGAGGTCCATGATTCTATGTAAAAGACATACATATAAAAAGTGATTTCTTAATGGCACCAGGTTGCTTAACCAGTTGATTCAACTCAAAGTTCCCATTGTTGTTTGATGTAAAGCCTCCAAAGGCTGGTCAATTGAAGAACACACCAATTTTTTTAACTCTTTGGACACAACTTGTCCTAATTGGTCCCACCGGGCATGCCAAAAACTATTGATGCAGAAGATTGCACCCTTGGCAGGAGGCTGAGCTCCTACCTTCTTCACGTAACAATAGAAAATCCCCTCTTTCTTGTGGGACTGATGAAGCTAGAGGGGAGAGTCTCTAGATGAGGGCTAGCTACCTCTAATGTATCATTTAGTCCCTTGTTTCTCCTATTGTTAACCAATAAAATGAAAAGGGGGGGATGAAAAGGGAAGAGATGCTAAAAATAAAGCCTAAGACTAAGAAAGAATAGAGGTGATACACTAGAAAATGTGACCCACTCAAGCCTGAACATACACTTTTCACCGAGAACCAGCTCCCATACACTTCATCTGTCATGAGAAAACCTTTTGCATCAATGGGTTAGGGGTTCATGGAGATACAGAGAGGAAATAACTACTAGAGGCATTCTGAGATGCACTACAATATCCTATCCACTTCACCTATACTCCTCTAGGGACACTTCTAACAGACCTGTAAAAGGAAAACTCAAAAAATGCACCAGATGTGCTAAAATCATTCTACATAACCATTAAGAAAATGACTTAATATAGAATCAAGGCATAGACACATACTAAAGATGTAAAAAACTTAGAATGGAGGTAAAAAATGTTGTGTTTCGATTCAAGGTAAATATCTCACAAAACTCTGCCTTACAAGCCTGAGAGATTTTTGGGTAGAGTTTTACCTTAAGGCTGAGAGTGGATCCCCTTCTCAAAATGAGAAAATTACAATATATAGGAAAGAGGAAGAGAAACTTGGCATTTTTTGGGAAGGATTTTGGTGCTCATTTTATGTTAGTACCCCATGTGCATTCTAAATCTTGGGAAGAAGAAACAACTGTTACTGATGTCATTCTTCAAAAGAGGCATGTTGGAACCATGCTGCATAATCACACAAATTTGACTTTGGCATTCAAACATTAATGAAACAACATGGCCACCCCTTTTTCCCATAAACAAACTATGATTTGTCTTCTTCCAATGCCAATTACAGAAAAACAAGTCACGCCGCTCAATAACTCTCCATCTCTTCACCACTTGGACGCTTTGTCTTTTCTGCCTTTTGTCTTCTTCCTACTTTTTCAGCCCTCAGGGGTGATCTATTGGCTGGTCACTGCATTCCTTGGGCTACTTTCCATGATTTGGCGCTAAGGTAGCTCAAAAGCAATGGCTACTTTACTACATTAAATTTGACGTTTACACGGCCATCACCCAATGGCTAGTTCACTTGCTTAAAATTGATGGCTTTTGGGATGTTACCCTCCTCAGCAAAAAGTCATCGGGTCTTTCTTTGTTCACTTCTACTATTGAACCAAGCCTTTGAACTAAAAATGTTGAACCTTCTTGTGAACCGAAGTGTTAAAATTAAGCGTTAAACTAAAGGATTGAACCAATCTGTTGAACCGGTTCAATGAAGTGTGCCGAGCCCCTTTGAACCAAAGGCTGATGAACCATCCAATGACCCAAGTGATTGAACAAGCCACTGAACCAACTGGTAGGATCGAATGATTGAACCATTTGATTGAACCAACACGTTGAACTTGTCGAATGAACCAATTGGTTGAACCAAGGCCTTAAACTGGTTCAATGGTTTAAAGACCCAATTTTTTTGTGATTTCCTTCAGACCAAAGCCTGAAGAAGCCTTGTAAAACCTAGCACTCTCTGGAACTGATTCTCCATACACTAAAGACTAACCTATAAAGTCTGTAGAAATCACTAGAACCTGTAGAGTCCGTAGAAATCACCAGATTCATGCAAAATTGAAAAATGAAAATGGCCTAGCACAATAAAGGCAGAGGGGGACCGATTTTTGGCCTGTTGGGAAAAAAATGGTCAACAATAAATTCATATAAATGCATATAGTTTCATTTGATTATATATGGAGAGGAGGATAAGTATTTTTTCTTGTTTTGGTTTTAAAATATTTACATGCACTATTACTACATAAGGTTTTGATTCTAAGTTTGTGGGATATTTTGCTCAAACCCATGAATCATGTTCACAAAACATTACCCTTATAGGTTTATACATTCTTGTAACATTGTAATTAAATATGGTTACAATGAAGAAGAAGAAATTAAAATATTTCTATGCATAAAATAATCAATTGAATCCAAGATGTTGCTCATAATAGACCAACAAAGTGACATGGTAATTTTTATTTCTTGAAAATTAGTATAGGTCAGAATCATAGAAATAGGTTAGAATTGGTAGCACAAACCGTGATTAATGGTTGATTTTATCACATGTCAGAATTGGTAGTGTACTAATTTTGTCCTTTTTATATATTATAATAAATTATTAGGTTTTTAGATCAATAAATATTAGAAGCGTAGTTTTGTCTCAAAATTGAGTTATAGTGCCTAGGTGTGTCACTTTTAGCTACTTATATGTCTCTTTCCATTGATTTTTCTATTTCATTACATAATTGTACTTTCAATCTTTATTTTATATACACTAAATTTTTTTTATTGCTATATTTTATAATAGTATCTTAAATTTCATTTTTTGCACAACAGTTTATCATTACATAGTGTCATTTATCCATATTGTCAATATTTGTTAAAACATTTTGTAAACTTGATAATAATGATCATTCAAACTTATGATTTCATTTTCATTTTATAAATAGGTTTTTATTTTGATTTGAATATTTAATTTTAAAAATATTGGTTTCTACTATTTTTATAACGTACTCTCATGCTCTTATGACCATTCATCTGTCACATCTAATTATTACATTTTGGTGAACCTCCATACTTTCGAAACTACCAAGTCCAAAGATTATAATATTACTTTCCATTTACATCTAAGGTTTTATTGTAGTCTAGAATTGTACCCTTGTGTGAGATGTTTTTAGGCTCTCTCATTCCCAGCTACAATATTGGAGCAACCTCAGGTTGTGGGTATCCTCTAATGAGTTTGAGCCTCTGGAGAAGGTCGGCTTCCTCTTGGTAGATCACCTAAAGTAATGTTCCTTATTGGAAAAGAGGTAGAGAGGGGGTATAGGGTAACTAATAGAGATAAATGGGTGATACACTAAATTTATTGAAACTCACATAAGCATGAAATAGACACTAATTCAGAATAAGATAATTCTTGCTCACAAAACCTCACAAACTAGTTAATTTGCATAAGTGTTTCATAAACCAGGCTCACCAAACAATACATGAAGCAAAGAAGAATTAAAAAATCCACACCAATAATCCATTAATGGTGGAAAGAGATCAATTTTATACCTGAAACTAACTTGAAAACACCTAAAAATAGGTAAGAAAGAGGGACAATGGACATGGAAGAACACTTCTTCACAATGCCATCATGCACAAGCTTTCTAAGCACAATTTTTAGGCAAGAGATAGGTAAAAATTGATCTTTATTGCTTCAAAAGGTCATTATTACAAATTTTGACATGGTTTTTCCTTGTCAAATGAGTATATCATTTTTTTATGGGGGAGCCAATGGAGATATAGGAAAAAAGGGGAAAAGAAAGGAGAAGAGGCAAGCAAATATAATTCAATAAATGAGATCTAACCACCCTCCATAAACTCTCACCCACATTTAGGTTAATTAGAACTAATACTTCTTCAACAAATTAACCACTATTAGCTCCAATAGTCTTCAATCCCTCTCATTAGTTGAGAAACACACTAGAAGACAATAACTTGATGAGGATGATGATGTCACAATCCACTAAAAAAGAAAAAGTCTGGGAATGTCTTTAATTCTCAAACTACCTTTTGTAATGACCTGATCTTCATCTTTCACTTCCATGACATCCTTTACTTCTCTTGCATGTATAAAGATAAAATACCAATAAATTTGAATTTGGACTGAGCCATGCTACCTCTTAGTTGAGTGGCTATTTGTCAGAGATGACGGCCATGTCGAAATATGAGAGCCTCTACATTAATTACATACAACAGCTCCATCTTTGAAACTTAGTTCTAATCTTTTATATAGATAGAAAACCAATCTATGGACATTGGCTTTCCTGTATACATTTATGTCAATATAAGTTTATAGATTATGTAGCTTCTTTTGAAGTTTTTAAATGTCAACAACTACTTGTAGGGGTTTATATTTTTATGTTTGTGGGACCATCATCAATTTTTTCAGACTTTTATTCTCAACCACTTTTTTAGACTACTTACTTGCCAACAATCCTCCTTAAAGAATTAACCTTTCAGGCCATTCCCTTTGGACTTTTCTTTGTTTCAAGAAATAATTATTTTAGCCTTTTGTTTTGGCCTTTTTTAAATATTTTCTTTTGGCATTTTCTCTAGCATATTCATTTGGAATAATTTATTTAGACTTTTTTATTGAAATAATTTTTTTGAATTTTCTTCAGGATTTTCATTCAAAACTTAATTTCCATAGATAATTCTCCCAAAATAATTCATTCATTTTCTTTTGAATAATTTGTCCATAGCTTATTGCTTCCACACTTTCACCCTGAAATAATTAATTCAGACTTCCCTCCTAAAAGAAATTCTTTTGACCTTTTGCCTTGAACAATTCCTTCAGATATTTGAAAATAATCCTTCAGTCTCTTTGAAAATGGTCTTTGGAAACCCTACTTTGTGCCACTTCTTGAAATAAAATTTCCCCTTAGGAACCTTGAAGTGGACCATTTTCGTGAGAAACGTACCCTTTATGAAAATTTCTAAGGTCCATTTTCTTTAAAAGTGCCCTTTAAAACCTTGAAAAGTGTTCTTCAAATTTTAGAAGTGGACCATTTAGAAATGACACTTTGCCCAAAAAGTACCCTTAAGAAAGCTTGAAATGGACACTTTCTTGAGAAAATAATTCTTTGGAGCTTTTATTTCAGATAAATTGTTCTAAATAATTCCAACACTTAGTGGGAAACAAAATCCTTGACAGATATGAACACTTATCCAAAATAAATATTCCTTCAAGAAAAATTTGTAGATAATTTTCCTAAAAGAAACATGAAATTTAGCTTAATAAAAGGATTGAGATAAAATAAACACTTAGTCCCCACAAATTCTAAAAGAATGAATAAGTAAAGACTTGCCTGAAAAAAGATTTTACACTTAGTTTTTTGGCTTGTAGGGTTATCCTTGAACGCTACTACTAGATCCTTGAGAACCTAATTGGATCCTCTTTATTTGTAAATGTTGGATCTATTTCTAAGCCTTTAATCCACTACATCAAACCATGTAAGAGATTTATATGTGGGTCAAAATGGCCAACATCATTGGTGACTCATAGGGGTTACATGCATGTCTATGCAAGAGAACCTAAACCATGTTGCCTCATCTAATCTATCCATTGGGCATGGATTCAAGTCACTTTTTCATCAAATTAGAACCTCTTCTTGAAGAAAAAGGATAAAAGAAAAGAAAATAAAGGCAAGTTCATATAGGCCCTTGAAAATAAATTAGCTAACCTACTAAACAAATGTGCATAAAGGCATTTAGAGGAAATCATAAAACCTATCCTCATATATAAAAAGTTATAATTTACAAGCATCTCCCTCCTAGATCAAATTGGAAACTATGAGTATTATTCTCTTGTAACAATCCAATATGAAAAACACCTTGCTTTGGAGGTACTAAAATTGGTAAACTAGGTAGCTTTATAGTCAATCCTTGTAATGTGCTCTCTAATGGATGGAATAGAACAAACTTGTCTCTAATGTAGACATACTAGTTCGTGTCCCCTAAACTTGGTTCATGTTGGATTGTAGGGGATTTTTAAATCTCCTCATTTGATGGCTCAATTTTATGCTCTAAATCAAGCATAACATGTGATGGCTCATTTAAACTGGTGCTTGGTTGACTATCTAAACTTAAGCAGAAAAGCTCTAAGTCATCCCAAAAATTAGCTTCCTCTTGGTCATCAGAGATAATGCCAACTTCAACTCCACATTTTTTTTGTTTGCTTTGAAAGGAGCCATATGGTAGTTCATTAATCCACATAAGGCCCAAAATTTCAAATTTTTGTGGCTCTAGATCTGACCATCCCCCCTCATTCTTGAAGACATCAGTACTGCCTTTAATGGAAAATTCATCTTGAGATTGGTCAGCTTCTTCAACTTGATTGGTGAGTTCATCCTCACACTCTAGAGGAGGCATATGCTAGTTTATAACCTCTACCTAATCCATGTGTTAGGTTATGGAGCTAAAAGCTTCACCAAGATGTAAACAGGAGGAGTTAAGGAGGTTGCAGAGTGTTTGCTGAGTGTTACAAACACTACCGTCGGTTAGGCCAACCAACGTTGGCAGGGTACAGACAGAAGGCAACCAACATCGGTCAGAAGTCAGCTGGCATCGACACCCCCCAGGAAGACAAGGACTGACGTTGGTCACTTGTGTGGTTCGAACTGTGAATGTTACGTGCAGTTAGCTAACAAACCAAGTGTTTGCATGTCAAGAGCCAAATTTAGACTAGAAGCTGCGGATCTAATTATTATAATTAAGAATGTCTAATTATTTGAAGCATGAGATCTATATATAGACTCATGGGCTGTTTTGTAAATTTGTGTGCTAGAGAGTAAGAGAGAAAATAAGCTCCTTCAGAGAGAGGAGAGCAATGGTGTGTTCCTCCTAGTGCCACAGTACCAAGTGTGGGTGTTGGTTTGGAGAATCAGAAGGGTTCTTCGTATATGTATGATCTTGATCAGCAGGTGTGCATGGCTTCTTTTGGAGATCTACAATGGTGAGTAAGGTCTAGTGATTTGTAGGTAGCAGTAGAGAGCAGGAGATCTACTTGGAGTACGGTTGTGTACTTGGTGTACTGGCAGTGTGTTATTGACTGGTGGAGGTGAACATCAATTCTATATTGGAGTTGATTGTTGGGACTGAGAGAGAGAGGGAAGAAGGTCTTGAGGTGTGGTGAGCCTTTGAGGTGGAAGTAGAAGTGGCATCTTCTTTATTGTATTTTCTTCTGAGTGATTATTAATACAATTGTGTATTGTCTCTCATATTCCTGTGTTGTTTCATATTTCTAGTTACTTGTTACTTCTGGTTAAATTTTGTATTTAGTTGCTAATAAAAGAAGTAATCATATGTGTTATTATTAGTGGGAACAAGATCCTGACAAGTTGGTATCAGAGCTTTTGGTTGGGTTTACTAGCGTGTGGTTTAGATCTGGTAGTGTTTGTTGATTACAGGTCACTCACAGGGGTTTCAGATTGAGTGGGAGTATAGCAATGGCAGAAGAAAGTAAGCTACAAATGGAGAAACTAAATAGCATGAATGGTCTGATTGATGGAAAGAAAGAGTAGGGAAAAGGAGATTGTTGGTTGGTCGAAGATCAGCGTGTAGAAGTAGATGTTGCAGGTGATGTTGCACAGGTTACTCTGGATAAAGTAGAATCTTTGTTTACAGATTCTTTTGCCTCTTTCCATGCAGCCCAAAATAGAGCATCTTTTCATGGGTATGTCTTTGGAGACTTTGGAGAGATTTATTTAGGGGTTGGTGAGCCTTGTCAAATTATTGGCAAAGGGGAAGTGAAGCTGAAATTGCAGACGGATAACACACATGTGTTGAAGGAGGTTATGCAGGTACCAGTCTTGGAGATGAGTCTAATTTCTTCAAGAAAGTTGGGTGATGGGAGATGCACAGTAACTCCCACAGTGAATGCACTTGAATTAGATGGTGGTAAGAAAGCAGGTATCCTTTATCTATCTACTTATATTACTAATTCACCTTCTGTTGTAGAGATGTGGCTTTGTAGGCTTGGTCACATATGTAGGAGGGGAATGCATGTTCTTAAGTAGAAGACATATGTTTTTGACAAACTTAAGAACTGGAAATCCTTGGTGTTCATGGAGGAGATGGTGAATAGAGATCAGTTGAGGGGACTGAATAATTCTGAGCAGGGCTATGTTGATTTGAATAGGGTTTTGATCCATGAAGAGCTCATGGGTAAAAAGTTATCACTCACAGGTGAACACAGGTACCGGCATCAGTCACATAGTAACCAATGTCAACAATAGGAAGACCGATGTCGTTCATTCAAGAACTGACATCAGTAGAAGGGATACCAACATTGGTAAGAGAAACAACATCGGTAGTCAGGGTCAGTGTAGGGAACCAACATCGATCGGTTGTAGACTGGGAGATGGCTGAGATCGGTCACTGGAATGGATGGTGGGTGGATAGCTAGCTGTCAACAAGTCTCAAACACTCATATTGAGGTTAGAAAGGGTAAGTGAACCTCATATTCATTGTTCACCTTCTTTATATTGCTTACTAATGGTCAAGAACTAGGAAGATGGAAGAAGCAATGCAAGTAGAATCCAAAAACAATGGGAGCCTGGCATGGATGAGGAGTGTGAGTCCTTAGAGAAGAACCAAATAGGAGTTTGTTGGTGGAGTTGTCAGTTGGAAGATGGATGGATTACCAAGTTAAAGAAGAGAGTGGATGGATACGTGAGATGGAAGGCCAAGGCATATGGTCTTGAGGAAGCTGCAGGACAGTGGTACAGGTTTGATAGGTGGATGACGAAGCATGGCTTTTGTCAACGTAAGTGTAACTACTATGGTTTTCTTTACTAGGTGGATAATGATTGCAACATTATTTTGTTACTTTATGTGGGTGATTTGCTAGTAGGTTTGTACATACAGGGTTTTACTGAGCTAAAGGTAAGGTTAGTTCAGAGGTGTGTCATGAAGAATTTGGAGCAGCAAAATTCTTTGGCATAAGAGGCATGGATATTTTGTCTCCAGTGGGAGCTGATGTGAAGATGATGTTGGCAGGGTTCATGATGTAGGATGCAGAATCAAAAAGCACACCAAAGGTTGGATAGTTCAAGCTTAGCTTTGAACAGGGTTTGAAATCACATGAGGTCTAGTGTAGACCTGAGTTTTCCCAAGCAGTGGGAGTTGTCAAAAAGTATGGAGCCAATTCGGGGAAGGAGTACTGAAGAGTAGTTCAGTGGATTCTCATGGATCAGCAGTAGGAATTCTTGTTATGCAGGGTCAAGGTCTTCACTACATGGAGTTGTAGGTTTGGATGTGGCAGGTTACTTGGATGATAGGTGTAGCATCACAGGTTGTGTGGTGGGTGGTCTTCAAGATGGAGCTTGAAGAGGGATACAAGCCAGGGAATAAATTAGATGGTGTATAGGTATAGGTACAAGTGCAGCTATTTATCTCCAAGCAGGAGATTTTTAGGTTATGGAGCTAAAAGCTTCACCAGGATGTAAACAAGAGGAGTTAAGGAGGTTTTAGAGTGTTTGCTGAGTGTTACAGACACCAGCATCGATCAGGCCAACCGATGTCGACAAGGTACAGACAGAAGGCAACTGGCATCGGTCAGAAGTCAGCTGGCATTGGCACCCCCCAGGCAGATAGGGACCGACGTCAGTCACCTGTGTGGTTTGAACTGCGAATGTTACAGGCAGTTAGCTAACGAACCGAGTGTTTGCATGTCAAGAGCCAAATTTAGACTAGAAGCTGTGGATCTAATTATTGTAATTAATAATGTCTAATTATTGTAAGCATGAGATCTATATATAGACTCATGGGTTGTATTGTAAATTTGTGTGCTAGAGAGTAAGAGAGAAAATAAGATCCTTCAGAGAGAGGAGAGCAATGGTGTGTTCCTCTTAGTGCCACAGTACCAAGTGTGGGTGCTGGTTTGGAGAATCAGAAGGGTTTTTCGTATATGTATGATCTTGGTCAGCAAGTGTGCATGGCTTCTTTTGGAGATCTACAATGGTGAGTAAGGTCTAGTGATTTTTAGGTAGTAGCAGAGAGCAGGAGATCTACTTGGAGTACAGTTGTGTACTTGGTGTACTGGCAGCGTGTTACTGACTGGTGGAGGTGAACATCAATTCTATATTGGAGTTGATTGTTGGGACTGAGAGAGAGAGGGAAGAAGGTCTTGAGGTGTGGCGAGCCTTTGAGGTGGAAGAAGAAGTGGCATCTTATTTATTGTATTTTCTTCTGAGTGATTATTAATACAATTGTGTATTGTCTCTCATATTCCTGTGTTGTTTCATATTTCTAGTTACTTGTTACTTCTGGTTAAATTCCATGTTTAGTTGCTAATACAAGAAGTAATCATATGTGCTCTTATTAGTGGGAGCAAGATCCTGACACTATGAAGTCATGGTATATATGTTTCGATACTTAATCTTGATCCTTTTTCTCATTCATGACCTCTCCAACATGATCAACTAACTGATTAACTATGTCAAGACCTTGGTCATCTTCGTCTACAACCACACCAAATGGAAGCTCTTGGGACCAAACAAAATCCTCTTTGATCTTAGTTGCAATATGAATACACACCTCTTTAAGTATGAAGGCATCAATACTACCTTCAATATCTAATTCATCAAAGTCAAATCCATGCCACAATAGCTAGTCCATACCTAATTTCTTCTCCTTATTCTAGATTGGACTACCTATCATGATCTCCTCATCATAGACACTTGTTTTGTCCTCTTCAGGCTCAAATTTGACTCTAAAATCCTGCTTCTCTTGAACTAGCTCTTGGATCAACATAGTTGACACCTCTTCCTTCTTCTTTATGCCCTTTTGAATTAGTTTTCATGATGAAATTGTGTAGGTAATAGCCGCCTTTTCTTCTTTTTAAATGGTTATAAGAGGGGATGCTTTCACAAGAAAGGGCATGACATAATCAAGGGTAAAGGTGTAAGAGATGATCCATGGTGGGATGGTTTCAAAATATTTAGTGGGAATGGGCATAGGGGGAGGAGAGAATAAACTTATTGGCTCTTGGAAAGGAGAGGACACATAAGACTAATCTAAATGAGCCTATTGGTTTTTGTAAGATATCAACACACTTTCCAAATCTTAGACAATGCTTCTCAACCACACCTTATTCTCCCTCTTGAAAATTACCCATTATTCATCCTCATAAATTGACCACCTATTATTTACCAACTAAAGAAAACTCCCTACGTCTTGTATAACATGAATATAAATGACTAAATAAAGTTTTAAACCCCTACCAATCTCCCTTATCAACTCAATATAATCTGATAATGCTTACTTGAATCCTGACAAGGATGTAAAAGGATAAACATAGTCTTGTCAAGGGGATTATAGGAATGATTTTAATGTAAAGGAGATTGATCTTGGTCATACATAGGAGTGGTAGGAGGGCAAAGGCCATGATAGGGATGATAGGTTGTTTGAGGGCCACTTGGGGGGAAACACATAAACATTGTTAGCTTGATAAGTGTGATGTTGAGGTAGAGAATAATCATGTTGATGAAAATATGATTTATTAAACCTAATAAATAATGATGATTAGGCACTTAGACTATTTAAACTAGATAATAGATGTCTGGAGTTACCATTGATGTTTGTTGAATACCTCTAAAGGTTGATATGTATAATAACAAAACCAAAAATCCTTATGTTGTTTTAGTCTTAGTCCCACTGAGCATGCCAAAAACTATTGTAGTTTAGAATTGTACCCTTGTGGGAGATATTTTTATGCTATCTCACTACTAGCTATAATATTGGAGCAACCTCAAGCTGTGGATATACTCTAATGAGATTTAACCTCTAGAGAAGGCTAGCTTCCTCTTGGTAGATCACCTAAACTAATGTTTTTTCTTAGAAAACAGGTAGAGAGGGGGTATAGGGTAACTAAGAGAGCTAAATGAGAGATAAAAAAACATATTATCACTTACATAAGCATGAAATAAACACTAATTCAACATAAGATAATTCTTTTTCATACAACCTCCCAAACTAGTTAATTTGCATAAGTGTTTCATAAACTAGGCTCACTAAACAATTCATGAAGCAAAGAGGAATTAAAAAATCCACACCAAGCATCTATTAATGGTGGAAAGAGCTCAAATTCAAACCTGAAAATAGATTTAATACACCTAAAAATAGGTAATAAATAAGGACAATGGACATGGAAGAACACTTCTTCATAAGGCCATCATGCACAAGCTTGCTAAGCATAATTTTCAGGCAAGAGATAGGTAAAAATTGATCTTTATTGATTCATAAAATATTTATTACATATTTTGATAGGGTTTTTCCTTGTCAAATGAGTAAATATATATTTTTTATTGGGAGCCAATGGAGATATAAGAAAAAATGTGAAGAGAAAGGAGAAGAGGCAGGCAAACAAAATTCAATAAATGAGATCCAACCACCCTCCATGAATTCTCACACACATTTGTGTTAATTATAAGTAATCCTTAATCAAAAAATTAACCACCATTAGCTCAAATATTCTTCAATCCCTCTCATTAGTTGAGAAATACACTAGAAGATAATAACTTGTTAAGGATGATGATGTCTGAGGATGATGATGTCATGATCCACTAAAAAAGGAAAATTCTAGGAATGTCTTTAATGCTCAAGCTACCATTTCTAATCACCTGATCTTCATATGTCACTTCCATGCCATCCTTCACTTTTCTTGCATGTATAAGGACAAAAATCCTCATAAATTTGAATCTAGACTAAGATATGCTACCTTTGAGTTGAGTGGTTATTTGTCAAAGATGATGGCCATGTCAAAGGACAAGAGCCTCTCCATTAATTGCATACACCAAATCCTACTTTGAAACTTGGGCCAAATATTTTCTATAGATGGAAAAATAATCTAAGGACATTGGTTTTCTTATATCCATTTATGTGTATACAAGTCTATAGATTGCATAGCTTCTTTTGATCTTTTTAAATGCCAATGGGTACTTATAGGGGTTCAAATTTTGATGTTTGTGGGCCAGTCATCAATTCCTTTAGACATTTGTTTTTAGCCACTTGTTCAAACTAATTTATTGTGGATAATTCTCCCAAAATAATTAAACTTTTAAGCCATTCCCTTTGGACTTTTATTTATTTTAGGAAATAATTCTTTTGGGCTTTTGTTTCAGCCTTTTTTTTGAAAGAATTTCTTTTGTCATTTTCTCTAGCTTATTCCTTCAAAATAATTTATTCAATCTTTTTTCCCAAAAGAATCACTTTGAATTTTATTCATGCTTTTCATTTAGAAATCAATTTACACATATAATTATCCTAAATGAATGCATTCCTTTTCTTTCAAATAATTTGTTTACAGCTTATTGCTTCAACACTTTCACCCTTAAAGAATTCATTTAGACTTCTCTCTCGAAAGAAATTATTTTGACCTTTTGCCTTGAACAATTCCTTCAAACATTTGAAAGGAATCCTTTATCCTTTTTGAAAATGGTCTTCAAAAAACCTTCTTTGGGACACTTCTCAAAAGAGAAGTACCCCTCAGAAACCTTGAAGTGGACCATTTTCATGAGAAACGTACCCTTTGGGAAAAGTAATAAGGTCTATTTGATTCAAAAGTGCCCTTTAGAACTTTGAAAAGTGTCCTTCAAATTTCAAAAGTGGACCTCTTAAAAAGGACATTTTACTAGAAAAGTACCCTTTGGAAAACTTGAAATGGCACTTTCTTGAGAAAATAAGTCTTCAAAACTTTTCTTTCAGACAAATTATCTGAAAGAATTCCAACACTTAGTGGGAAATAAAATCCCTGAGAGATATGAACACTTATCCTAAAGAAATATTCCTTTAGGAAAATTGTGTGGATAATTTTCTTGAAAGAAACCTAAAACTTAGCTCAATAAAAGACCTGAGAGAAAAGAAAGACTTAGTCACCATAAAGTTTGAAAGAATGAACAAGTAAAGACTTAGTGGAATAAAAGATTTTGCACTTAGTTTTTTGGCTTGCAGGTTTATCCTTGAACACTACTATTGGATCCTTGAAAACCTACTTGGATCCTCTCTATTTGCAAATTTTGGATCCATTTATAAGCCTTTGATCCAATGCTTCATTAAACCATGAAAGAGATTTATATGTGGGCCAAAATGGTCAACATGTTTAATTTACAGTTTTCAAATATGATTTTTTGATTTTGGTGTGTTTTTTATTACTTTATCATAAACCCTTGTATATTTCACCCATATTTACATCTTATTCAAATTAATAATTCTAAATATACATTACCTATTAGGAAAAGAGTGAGATTTAATGGTGTTAATATTGATTGATTTATATTCATTTGCTTAGTACTCATGTTTATTTTAATTTAAAAATAATAAACAACAATGCTATTCCTATTTCTTATATTATTGATAATACAAATTATTAAATTGTAAATGATGAAATTATATATGATATACAAGAATATCAATAAAATGATTTTGATGATAACACCAATTATTCAGATCTCCTAAAAAAATTTAATAGACTTGCTTACTTTAGAAGCCTAATTCAATAACATATAAAATAATTGTTAGCAATGTGATGTCTTTAATATAGATTGTGATAGGCTTGGAGGTGCTTGGAGAGTTTGACAAAGGTGACAAAGGTGTGAACATGCCATGCAATTGTAAAATGATCTCAAAGTCTCAAAAAACCTATATTGAAAATTATTCATCCTAGAAGTCTCCTTTAAAGCACTAACTCTTATTCTTGATTGTAGGTCAATGTCATAAGGAAAGTTATAGGTTGATCTCTCCATCTGTATGGATTGAGACCAAATTTGACCCTTAAGAAGAGTCAAACATCATGATATGACCCTATCCTATATTTTTGTAGTTTGATGTGGATATTTAAGAATAAACATTTTAAGAAAACATATCCTCTATCTATCTTAGCTTAAGAATTTCGTAAAAACCATGACTATGTGCCTTGACTATAGGTTATCATTTTTATGGTTGTTTAGTAGTCGTCTCAAGTATGTATATCATTTTGAGTGACCATGATGGAACTTAGTGTTCTCAAATCCTTGAAGGTGATGAATGGTGAGATGGAAATGATTGGAAGGTGAGAAATATGGGAAAGGGAGATTAAAACCATGAATGGAAGATGGAAAAGAGGCTTGAACATAGTGAAAAGATAGTGTATAATAGTGATCATGGAGAAGGATCACATGGAGGTAGAAAAAGGACACGAAACCCATCACCAATAAATCTTGAAGACCATGAAGGAATCACATACATAGGGACCAAGTTTTCCAACCACTTTTAAGGTCATTGGAGGAGGAATATGGTGTTAAAATGAAACATATGATTCTGCTAAGTTCCTTAAAATATGCTAAGAAACTTGTTTTTGCTAAATCAAGAATTTCTTGGTGATGCTTGAGATAACATGATGGATTATTGGATATGAAACTTGAGGAATTTTTTAAGAAACCTACTTGGAAAATATATTAATATGATGGATATATATGTCAAGAATAAAAAAAGAAAACTTGAAACCTTTCCTCCCTCATGACCGTACAATTCTCCTTTAGAAGCACATAAACTACATATTTGCATTATAGACTTATTATGGAGATACATATGAAACTAAAACATGTGAAAATTACCTAAATACTATCATGTAATGGTTAATAATATTCAAAAAAAGCCCTTCAAACTTTAATTTTCTTCAAATGATGCCCTAGTGAGGAGAAATCATAGAAAACCAACTACCTTCCTAGATGCAAGATTGTAGAATTATACCTTGAATTCAAATGGATGATTCAAGAGAGAGATATATCCAATTTTATAACAAATTGATATATTAGGAATCCCTCTAATTCTAGTTTCTCTAAAAAAAATTGAGACTTTTACCTTCTCTCTCATAACCTTACCAGTTACAAACTTGAAGGGCACTCCTTGTGTGTAAACTTTCAAGGTGAAGTAAAGAGACTGGTTATGAGCCTATTTTATATACAAATTACATGAAATTAATCATGAATACCTATTATGTCCTCCTCATTTTCATAGCCTCAACTGTATGGAATTGGTCGTACAAATCCAAATTTGTGCTTGAAAATACATTAAAAAGGACCTTTCCTTGATTTTTATTGATAACTTGAGACCTCCACCACCAAAATAAGTCAATTTAAAGATTAAAAAGATTATTACATGATATTAGGATAAATATTTAGTCTTTTCACCTTTTAAATGGCCAAAATTGGCATGTGGTAGCCTTAAAAAGCCCCTTTTCACACTTAGAATTGCATATGGGGGCCTTTTTAAAATATGAAGCTTTATAAATAATATAAATTCGTGTGTGTGTGTGTGTGTGTGTGTGTGTGTGTGTGTGTGTGTGTGTGTGTGTGTGTGTGTGTGTTTTAAAAGGTGATTTGATTATTTTAATGGTCTTTTAACTCTAATTTTGACATTTTAAGACCAAAACTTATATTTTTAGACCAAAAAATACATAGTTTTAGATCATCTTGAATGGGCTCAATAGTAATATTAATATTTTTGAATTGTATTGGTTTGTATTTGGATTTGGTATGCCAAAACACAAAAATTTATGGTGACAAATAGGTGTTGACCAACTTGATGGTCAAAAGAGCCTATTGGATTTCACACAACAATGGTAATCTAAGACATGAAAACATGATTTGATGACTCTATTGAACATCAAACAAACTCTTTTGGGATTTAATAAACCTGATTTGACTATGACAACAACAATATTGACAGGAAATAATAACTAATCTAATAAGGAAGGATAACTAACCTAAGGAAATAGGAAAACTAAGATAAACACAATAGAAAGAAAGTAGCCTACTTGTGTTATTCACCTATTAAATCATGAAAAACCTAAAAGAACTAACCTGAAGTGAAAATATTTCTTCTAGGGTTAGATGGAAAGCTATTTTGTCCACCAAAAAACTTTGAAATGTGTTTGTCATCTCTTGGTAGTGTCTTCTTGTAGATAGGAGCACTTGTATGTTCATATCTTCTTGATAATGTAGTTGAGCCTTTCACTTGCATTCTTAGGTTCATGGATTGAAAATATGGATCCAATACCCAATCAGCCTCTTCCCATATTCTTATATTTTGAAATAATAATGCTAATTATTCTTAATTCATTAGTTGATAATGATCTAATATGTTTTCCATAATACCTTGATTCTGCTCCATATGGATAAGTGATTTGTGAAGATCTTTATGATTGGATTATTATATCTCTTTAGACATGCTAAAGGTCAAGATTTATTCATTTGATTTGTGTTTAGGATCAATAAATTAAGGTAGTATTTAATAAAAAAAATCTTCATTCTTTTTATCATCATGTACTTATTCTTCTTGTGATCCAAACATGATAGGATCAATAGTTGATAGGTCTTTGACAACCTCAATAAGAATTGTGAGACCCTGGATATCTTGATATTCATTACAAATATCCATTTATTACTACCAAAAGTCATCACCCTTACCCTGAATCTTATACTCTTTAACTGGACTACACTTACTAATGGTAACTTATGCAAGTTCTTAATTAACATCTTGATGTGGGATAGCTACTATGTGATTAAGAAGCTCTTGAGAAACAACCTCCTGTTTCACATCTAAAAAATCTTATTCTTGGATCTCATATTCCACTTGTATCTCATCTTGAAACTCATCTTCTTTGACATTATGAAAGAGTAAGTCATGACTACCTTTACCTTCAAGTGTCTCAATGGATATGTACTCTTCATCATTAACTAAAACCTCTTTCTCATATCATATCACTTCAGGTGAAAATTATTCATTTACCTCATAAAGGATATGCTCCTTCTTAAGAATTAGCATGATTGACCCCTAAAAATACTCAATAGAATGAGAAAGGTCTAAAGATGTTACCATATATGCTTGATTTTGATTGTGGAGCTAATCTTCTTAGATCACCTTCACCTCCTCTCTTTATTAAAAATTATCTTGAATAGCTTTCCATGAACTAAAGGCCTTAGGATTTTGAGGCTAGAGGAGTGGAGGTTGAATGACTACCTACTTGCTCTTGACTTCATCATCTTAACTTATGATTGAATGTTCTTCTTTCTCCATTGAATACTAAATCTATTTCCAAGTTATGAACTTGTGTTTAGGATATTCTAATTTTGTACTTGTTACAACAATGGGTGTGAAAGAAGGAATGTGCTACTATGTTTCCTTTGAAATTGCCATTAAATACTGAAGATGTTGATTTGTAAGATCAACTTGCTTGGCTAGATGAGCCTAAAAATCATGAACCAATTAGTTAGAAATGTCTCCATAAAAAACTAAAGATGAAGGATATTATATGATCTACTATGGAACCTAAAAAATAACTTCCTCAAAAAAATCTTCTTCAACCTTCTAAGGTCACTCTTGGATGGATTTCCAAGTAGGAAAGCTAGTCAAGGCTTGGACTAAATCTCCAAGAATGTGATAAACATTTGCTTTTTGTGCATAGAGAGAAAAGGGTCATTTAATAGGAACATGATGTTTATTATGATGGCCCTAGTGTTTCTTAGAAAACAACAACCTCTCTTAAATGCTTATAATTAGACCACCTATGTCTAGGATATCAACACTGAACTTTAAATGGCCTTGCCTTATAAAATATGCACATAGCTCTTTATACTATTGCAAATTAAATATCATGTTTTGAATCCATGCTTGGAGATCTCCCATCTCTTTCTCATATCCAAACAAAGTTTTTTTAATCTTGAGATGGATTGTTTTGGGACTTGATTGGGCTAATCAAGAAGATACCAAGGTTTATGACGGTTATCATAGGATTTATATAAATCATCATAATGCTAATAAGTCTTTGTATATGGTGGATTATGGTAATAATAAGGATGATATGGATCATGGTAGTTTTGATATGGGTCATGAGGATCATAACAATATGTATATGGATCATTTTGGAATTGATAATAAGGAGATGAATGATAAAATTCTTCTCTATAGGCTACTATAGCCTAAAAATACATGAAAAACAATTGAATCCTGAGTAAAAGTTTCCTTTTACCTATGAGATAAGTACCATAGGAGTAATTGAAACTACTTATAAATATCAATATGCTATAAATTTTTACTCTAATGGTTGTATCCATGTCCCATTAGGTGTGCCAAGATTGTTAGCAATGTGATGTGTTTTGTATGGATTGTTATAATTTTTGAGGTGCTTTTGGAGTTTGACAAAAGTGAAAAAAGTGTGAACTTACCCTACACTTTTCAAATGATCTCAAAGTATCAAAAAATGTCTTTTAAAAATTCTTCATCTTGAAAGTCTCCTTAAAATCACTAACTCTCCTTCTTGACTGTAGGTCATTGTCATGAGGATAGCTATAGGTTGATGTCTCCATTTGTATAGATCGAGACCTAAATTGAGATTTTAGAAGACTCAAACATCACAATATGACCTTTTCCTTCTATTTTTATAGCTTTATGAGGCTACTTAAGCATATACCTTTTAATAAAACATCTCCTTTATCTATCTTAGCTTAATAATTTCATAGAAATCATGACTATGTGCTTTGACTGTAGGTTATCTTTTTCATGATTGTTTAGCAGTGGTCTCAAGTCTGGTCTCAAGTCTATATATCATTTTGAGTAACCATAATGGAAATTAGTGTTTTTAACTCCTTGAAAGTGAATAATGGTGAGATGGATATGAATGAAAGGTGATAAATATGGAAAGGGAGATGAAAACCATGAATGTAAGATGGAAAAGAGGCTTGAACATCGTGAAAAGATAATGTATAACAGTGATCATGGAGGACCAAATGAAGGTGGAAAAGAAAATGAAACCCATAACAAAATAATATTGAATACATGGAAGAATCAAATACATAGGGACCAAGTTTTAAAACCACTTTAAAGGTCATTGGAGGAGGAATATGGTGTTAATATGGAACATAGGATTCTGCTAAATTCCTTAAAATATGCTAAGAAACCTTAGTTTTTGCTAAAATAAGACTTTCTTGGTGTTTATTGAAATAAAATGATGGATTAATAGATATTAAACTTTAGGAATATATTAATAAACCTTATTTCAAAACATATGAATATGATAGAGATCACTACCAAGAAGAAAACAAGAAAACTTGAAACCCTTCCTCCCTCATGACCATGCAATTCTCCTTTAGCAGGACATAGATTAGAGATTTGCATTGTAAACCTATTATTGAGATAAATATGACCATAAAACATGTAAAAATGACCTAAATAATTCCATTTAATGGTTAATAATGTTCTAAATAATCCTTGTAAACTTTAATTTTCTTGAAATCATGCCCTAGTGAGTAGAAATCACAGAAAACTGACTACCTACCTAGATGTAAGACTAAAAAATTATACATTGAAATAAAATGGATGATAAATTATATATATATATATATATATATATATATATATATATATAATTTTATAAAAACTTGTTCCAAAAGGAATCCCTCTAATTCTAGTTTATTTGGCAAAATATTCAAACTTGTATCTTCTCTCTCCTAACTGTACTAGCTACAAACTTGAAGGGCACTTCTTGTGTGAAAAAATGAAATATTAAGGAAAGAGGCAAATTTTGAGCCTATTTTACATCCAAAATGAATTAAATTAATCATAAATACCTATTATGTCCTCCTCCTCATGTTCAAGGCCTCAGCTATACATAATTGTCTGTACAAATATGTACTTATGCTTAAAATGCCTTAAAAAGACCTCTCCTTAATTTTTATTGATAAATTGAGACCTAAACTACCAAAATAATTGAATTTAAAGATTAAAATGACTCTTTAATTATTTTTATACAAATATTTAGTATTTTTCACCTTTTAAATGGCAAAAATTGGCATGTGGGAACCTTAAAAATCTCCTTTTCACACTTAAAATTGCTAAGGTGACCTTTCTCAAATATGAAACTTTATAAATAATATAAATCAATATATATATATATATATATATATATATATGTTTTAAAAGGTAATTTTATTATTTTAATGATATTTTAAATCTAATTTTGATATTTTAAGACCAAAACTTGTTCTTTTAGACCAAAAATACACAATTTTAGATCATCTTGAATGGGCTTAACAATACTATGATTTTTTTTGAATTGTATGGGTTGTTATTTGGCCTTGAAAATCCAAAATACCAACAACACTTAGCTATAATGTTTATTAAATTAAAATAATAAGAATAATTAAAAAGTATTTGAATAATAAATCTACACATAAGAATGAAAATAATACCTATGATCCTTTGAATTTTTATAATCCACCTATTAGATGCTCTAACTTTACATTACATGGTGAGGATAGTTCTCTTAGTTCTATTATTAATCCTTGTGCATCTCCACCTATAGTTCATGCTAAGGTTAATATACTATTACTATTTTTTCCATACATCTTATAACTTATGGACTATCCCATACTACTCCTTATGTTTTATTTATTGGTCTTATTTAAAATACTAGACCATCCATTCCTACCAATTCTAAGAATCCTTTGAATGATGAACATGATACTACATCTTACCACTATTACATGGATTGTGATTATTGTAACTAACAAGGTCAGATTTTCATTTTAAATTGATCTATTTGATGTTTTTCATGGAAAATTTTAAGGAAATTTACATCAATTTTTTTGGCACAAACATGATGGAATTAGGATTTTTCATTGGTGCCATATTTGTACCACCTTTTTGCCATATTTGAACCAATATATTTTCATCATCTTTACACCATTTTGAATAAATAATAAAATGAATAAATAAATTTAAAATAATTATTTTAATTTTATAATTATTATATAAATTTATTATTTATTTATTTATGTAATAATTATATAAATATTATAAAATATTTTCAAAATTTTATGTTTCATCTATAAATATATATTATGATTTAGTAATTATTGGTTATTTTTTATGGTAAGTGTTGAGTAAGTAGGAGACAATGGAATTTAAAATTCAAATGGTAGTTCTTAGTGGGAAAAGGATAGTGGTGATGGTTATGACCTAGAGGAAGGTGAATTGATAGTGGTTCATAGAAGGAACTATAAATGGGGTCCACATTATTGTGTTCAACACACCCCACCTTGACTTATTGATGGACAAGTGGGGACCCCTTTTTATTTTTAGAAGGCTTGTTCATTATAGGGATATACATGCACATTCAACCTATTGTATTATCTTTGGAAAGTTGTGGGTTTGGGGGCCTTAAATTTATTTTATTGCATATGTTTTCCTCTTGCAACCCATTTTTATTGGAATGAATTATTGGAACTAATTTATTAATGAAAATTTTGGAATCTTACTATGTATGATAGGTCTTCATAACTAACATATTGGTCTTTGACATTTTGATATTTGGGAAATTTTATTTTGAAATCTTTTAGACAAAATCTTTTCTTTAGGATTTAATTTTTAGGAACTTTCTTGTCAATAAATTATTCTTCGGTATCTTTCATTTAGAAAAATTTACTTAGAGAAATTTCATTTGAAGAATTTTGTTTGGGAACTTTTTTTTATAATATTGGTCTTTGGCATTTTGGTCTTCAAAAAATTTTGTTCAAGAAATTTCTTTTGGGACTTTCATATTTGGAAAATATCTTCAACAAATCCTCCTAAATGATAATTTAGTCTTTGGAAAAAGTGTTGGGCATTTTTTCTTTCAAGGAAAGTTTCACAAATCTCCTCGAAGAACATGTTGGTCTTTGAGGTCTTTCATTTGGAATTATCAGCTCATTAAATAAAATGATTCATCCTGAATGAAAGAAAAAATACTCAACTAAACCAAAATGATAAGTGTCAAAAAGATCAACATCATGGTACTCCTCTGAATGATTAAGCATCTTATGTGGCATGTCTACTAGGCTAAGGTGGTCAAGTCCAAATTAAATGAAGGTGACAAATTTGGAGACATTGGTGATTAATGGTGCATGAAATAAACTAGAATGTAAAAAGGATATAACATCAATTTGGTAACCAAATTCACATCCATTGATTGTTAATGAGCTCAAGTGTATACTAACATCTGAGAATTCAAGCCCTAGTTGCATTCAAACAAGTATGTAATTTACATAACAAAGTGCCAAACCACCATTACAAGGAGCTTATATTTTACCAATGCTAATAACTAACAATGAAGTCTTCATCTAGATCATAAAGGAGATCCCAAACACCATCTATATTTTCCATCAAGGATTCAAAAGAGTACATGGATATAATTTTTGATGAATTTATATGATGGTACCTACACCAACTACATGGTTCTATGGAAGGATGTATAAATAATCAACCCATTTGCCTATAAAGAAGATGCATCTCTATAATAATAGTAGATAGAAAGTGACCTACTTCCATTCAAGCTCCAAAAACTTCACTATGCTACTGTCAAACTTAAGGCCATGCCACACATTGACCTACTACATGTTTTGTTCTTCTAAGGGAGGATTGTAGATGGAAGTTTCCTTTAATATTCAACAACAACATCGTCATTACCCACATTTTAGGGAAGCATTTAAAATGTATTTACACTTACCAATATTGGATGCCACATATTATTTTCATAGTGTATAACTTTGGAGGAATAAAAATAATGTTAAAAAGATAGTGAGAAATGGCTTCTCCTTAGAGAAATCTTTTCACTCAAGGAAAAAAATCTTGTGCCTATAACCAAATTCTATATGGGAATTCATGTTAGTATGGAAATGTTTAATGGATTAGATGGTCACCTAAAAATCCACTTCCTTCACATGGAATGGGTACCATTACTTGAATTTTTAATCACATCAGAGTGCACATTCACATTGGGGGAGATTATCAATGCCCAATTACATGAAATAATACTGTATAAGGATAAGAGGCCCCAAGGTGTAAATTTTTTCATGATTTCCTACCTGCTTGATGTTATCGTGGGTATAATCTATAGACACAATGGGTCTCTCTAGGACCTAAATCTTGAATATATTAGAAATAGGATCTATCACCTTTGTTCATTCATTCGTATTTATGCACATGCAAGGAATATATTGAGTATTGTAGAAGATTTATATCTCTAAGTTTAGAGGGAAATCCATGATGAATTTATGACCACAATATCTATAAATATAATAAATTCACTCATGTCTTTTGGATACTACTAGTTATATCTAGGTTACACCATGATAATGGTCATTTAGGCATAGGGTCGATCTTTTATGCCTCTTATTTGTACATCCCTAATAATGTGGTTGATCAAGAAATTTCTTATCATTTATGGAAGGGAATTGATTAAGACTTAACAAAAATTAAGAATACCACCTTTCATGGCTATTATCTCACTTGGGAGGATGTGCTACACCTTTTGTAGGCACTTTGAAGAAGCTAAAAATAATAGGAAAGCTTATTCTTTGGTTACCTTACTTGATAGATATTAGGAACCCTATGGTAGAGTGAATAAACATGTTCAAAACCTCAGTATTCACTACAATCATGATTCATATGTCCATCACATCTTATTTATCAATGGAAAATATGAAGTTGAGGTCTTGGAAAGGGCTAGGACAACTAGAATAAGTGAAGACTTACTCAATGTAATTCAATCAAATCCTTCTATCACACTTGAGTAATAAAAATATAGAATCCCCCCACCAAGGGGGATGGACCTCTTCAATTTTTTTGGAACAATAGACCTTTCCATAAACTACAAGATCAATGTTAATACCCCCAAAATCCATCCACTGTGATGATGACTATAGAGCAAGAGTAAGATAAAGGGGAAACTTCAACTACTATAGCAAAAATAGAATAAGAAACTCCTCAAGCTCAAGTATATAAATTTAATTAAGGAAAACAAAGAAGGAACATATAGAAGAAATAGTTCATGCAAAGGATAACTCTAATTATAAATAAGAGGAGCTTATTTGTATAGAATCCTATAATGAAAAATACCTCACACCTATTATAGTAACTTTGGTAACTGAAAAATATAGTGTGATAGTCCCTACTCCTATGTAACAAGTGCCTACTCTTTTGACTGAGGAGACAACTATATGTTATAATATAAAATATAAGGTAGGAAGGCCTAAGGTGTAGTCCATAAGGGGAAAAACTAAGAAAACACTACCCTCGATTAAAGATCAGTTAGTGGATGAGATGAAAAGGAACTTGATCAAGCTAAATGTTTGAGCTTATAAGGAATTAAAATAAAGGCACCCCTCAAGAGTGACCAATTAGGTATGTTTTTTATACCTATTGATCCCTTAAGCCACTCTACTATTATTCTATTAACAGATGTCACTTCTTTTTTATTGTTTCCCTACATCCTTCTAGACCTATTTCCATAATCACTGCTATAACTAATCCTTTGGTTTTTGCCTCTATTTCTATCACTACCAGTTATTCCAACACCTCATTTTTAGCATCCTAAACTCATTTGAACACACTTATGCATTCCTTAAAAGCAATATAGGTAACAAAAATGGTGGACACTAAGAAAATTCTAAGGAAAAATTTTATCTACATTATCCACCCAATTCCACATCTGGGGAATGTAGACTAGTTAAAAATAATATGGGCTACCACACCCAAGATAGATCCTAAGATTAAGCCTCATTAATATAACCAAATAGAGGAAAAATAAATATACACATCTTAATTGTCACTTCTAGGATGGGCCAATAAAATAGGAGAATTAACTTCTAAGAGGCCAAATCTAAAGATAACTAAGCTACCCATAGTGAGTTTATTATTTGATAAGTCTACTGGCTCTATGTAAAGGGTGAGGAAAATAAAGATAGAGGATGATTTTTCTCTAGCTTTATTTTAGAATAAAGATAAGAAGTCTATTCTCTTTCCAAGAGGCAAGATATAAAGATGGGTCATTCCCTTTTTATTGAGGACTTTAAGTCCTATATGGAGACCCATACTAGAGAATTGATAGCAATTCATGAGGGTAATGAACAATCATGGGAAGAGATGGATCAAGAACTAGATAACCTTAAATAAAAATAGTAGGTAATTCATATTCCCTCTGAGATTGAGTATGATGTTCTAAATTCATCCTTAAGGTTGTATGAAATATTAAACAATATTGTTTATTTAAGGGCATAATTGGCCCCTCAAGCTATTTTAATAACAAAATTGTTTAAGTCTCTAAAATAAGATGAGACCAAGTTAATTCTTTTGTTTTGCATACCCCAAATAAGGATTTCATCCATTTGAACTTGAAGTCACCCTTAGATGCAGTAAACCCATTGAGTTTACTGGTCACTAGGACCCAAGAAGCATAAGAATGGATAACATTTGTTAACACTTTGGTCTTAAAGATAAATGAATATTATAAGTAGGAAATAAAGTTTTTGGATGAACTAGAGCTGACACATGCATGGGATAGTGATGGAAAGTTGGTGGTCAAGTTTATTTTTGATCAAATGATGTAACAAGACGTAGTTAACTTCAAACAGAGTCTTCAAGGGCTAAATCTAGAAGACATTGAGGATAAGTTATGTTTTGAAGAGGAATAATTCCATCAAATTGGATATCTTTTGAGTTAGCTTCAAATCCACCAAAGTTAAGCATGCAAGGTTATTAACATAATTCAACATGGTGAATAAACCATATCTTCTTGATATGAGTATAATAAGGGCACCATATGTGATTGGATATAAACACTATCAAGAACTAGAGGAAAATAAAATGTCTAGATTCACTCTATCTACTAGTTCAGTAAGTGCCCTAACTTTAACTTCTAGTTCAACTCAAACTACCACTTTAATGCCTCCCATGACAAAAAGAAGTTTAATTTAATCACCAATCAATCCTTAATTAAAGGATAATTTTGTATACAATTATACATTTATTATTTATTAAAACTAACTAGAGTTGGTTATGCTTCATTACGTTCATGTTATAATTATATAAAATGTTTTTGCCAACATGCACATGTTGCATAATTGTTAAAATCTATGAGTTGTAACATGCAATTTTACATTGAACTAGAACTTAGGATCTATTTATTATAATGTAATCTATAGTTTTAGTAAACTTAGAGGATGAGGAGACCCCTTCCCCAAGTCTTTAAATATAAGTAAACCCTCTTTCAAAGGGTTATAGTTCTGATCAATAGAGGAAGAAATCAAATAATTGATTTTCATGCAATTGTGTTGGTTATATCTTCTCCCTTTTTTTATAAGAGTTTAGATAATTTTTATATGTCAATTTAGTAATTTTTAAGTGTACAAATGCTATAGATAATCTTGTTTGTTTTCATTGATATGTGTACTAATCATAGATGTGCAAAATCTATTGAAAATTATTATAATTAATTGAATTTAAGCATTTAGCTTAGACTATGTTGATTTTAAAAGGTGTGTAGGAGTATTTAATTTAGGTATAGTCTTATAGGTATGTGTTTTATCTAATTTAGGTAACTTTGGGTCTGAGCTATAATCTCTCAACTAAGGGTGTGCAATATCAAACTCTAAATAGAGTAACCTTCAACTGAGACCACTAAGTTTCCTATACCCACTTCCATAGACTACTTGATTGTGTTTTTTTTAAGTTTACAGTAGATGCAAATTTAAAACATTAGTTTTATAGATACTCATCAACCAAAGAAACAAACTTGAAATCTACCCTTTGAGAACATATGACCTTCTTCTCTACCTTACCTTTCCTTGATTTTTTTTATTTTTATTTTGAGATATACCCATCATGGATTAATTTTATACCCATTTAACTCACTTTGTTTTTACTTGCTTTTATATTTCACTCATCTATCTATATACCTAGTTATACGACCCGCATGCTCAACCCACTATTCCACCAACTATTTTTGTTAACCTTATACCTACAACTCATGCCTTATACTGGAACTTCATTTCCATAGAGATAATAAAACGTTATAGGTTACCTCATTAAAGTTATATGGTGTGTATAAAACTAACATCAATAGAAATAAAATATTTCATGATAAGGAGGGCACATTTGTGTTTTATCAATAGTAGAGGTTAGTCACTATGCATATTTGCACTTAAGACACATAGGAGAGTAACAAGGTCTAGGGCCCAAGCTATCCTTTTGGTTTCATCTTTGTCAAGTCATAGGAGGTCTAGAATAGTACCAATCATTACCAAGATACACTGAGCTAAGACACATTTCCCAATGATAAACATCCTACTTATCAACCATGTTATAACTCAACCTTGGTTAATCATATCTATTATTTCCATTCTTGTAGATCAACGTAATTTACCAAGAAACTTGGATAAATATTTTCCTACATTTTCCCCCTCAAGTGGGAGAATGATAAAGGAATATATTAAATCTTTCAAAGCTTCTTTGAAATTAATGAATGCCATAGATGAGGATGTTGCATGCAAACTTTTCCCATTCACTCTATAAGATTTTGATTATGATCGGTTTCTTAATTTTCAATAAAATTCCATCACCTCATGGAATGCATGTTAAAATACTTTCCTTGTACAAATTTGGGAAAGTTAATAATAGAATTTTGGTGTATCAAAATTTCAATAACATGAAGAAGGATCCAAATGAGTCAATTAGAGTTTTTAATGCAAGGTTCTAGAAGATTCACAATTGGATAAATACTACATACAAACTAGACATATATCTAGCACTTGAGATGTAAAGGAACTATATGGATCCTAACACTATAGTGTTTTTAAGGAGAGATACCATCACCAATACTTTAGCTTCAGCATATGAAGAAGCTATCAACATTTTAAAGTAGCTCAATTCATAGCTCAATCTTTAAATGTTATGGTTCTAAGCATTCAATAATGGTTTTCCATCTTTAAATCTAATTCAACATACTAATTAGAATGTCCTTGTATTCAATCAAAATCAATTTTATAATCTTCTTCCCATGACACAACAAGAAAAAAATTAGAATTTTGGTTTCCTATATAATCATGCATAAAGGACTGTTCATCAGTAGAACTAATAAAATCAACATCTGAATCACTCCAACATAATAGTCATTTAGGGTGCAAACTCTACCAAATACAGATTGGATTTTATGAAAATAATGGTCCAAATGTTGAGGAATGACTTTTTGAATATGAAAAAAGGATGGTTAATACAATTAATCACAACTATAACCAAAATTATGGATTTATAAGATATAATAGGCCCTTTAATAGACCCACCAATAATTTAGAACAAAAATAGTACACTAAGATTCTCGACATCAATATCATGGAAACATATTTTTCTAATTGGTGTAAATTTCATAGCACATGATATCATGGGGAATTGGATTGTGTGGATTTCTATGAAACATTTGAAATTTTCTAAAGGGAAATGTTCAGATGGGATAAAATGATGAATCCCCAAAATCTCTTTCATGAATCTGGCTCTTCAACATCAACTTTGGTATTCAAAACTTATAAATTTCCCTTCACCAATGAATATGACAATATTATAAAGGATAATTCTAATGAACTATAAGTTTTTTATTAATTCATTATTAATAATTACAATATGATGAATAGGCATCTCTTCACCACTTTTACTCCTCTTAATAATACAATTATTCCCCTGAATCCTAATGTTGATAATATTCCTCCTCCTTTAAAAGGGAATGATCAATATAAACATAGATATGACTTAATGATGTATGCATCTAGGTTACATCATAACCTCATGTGAAAATCACTGTCAACATACTGGTAGTAGATATTTATGAAGGTTATGGATTACTATTGAGTAGAGATTGGTTGAAGACGTTCAATAGATATCTTTCCATAAAATTTTCTCATATTTAGTTGTCATGGAAAGGTATTTCCAACCAAACTAGAATAAATAGGGAGTCAACTATGAATTACCCAATTAAAAAGTAAAATACTACTAATGAATAACTAATTTACAAGTCTCGTAGTATTTGATTATATACATTTACTACAAAACATGAAGTTTAGGAAGAAGTAAAGGGTCCTTCTCAATTATGGACCCTTAATTTCAATAGAGTAAGATCTAAGCAAGGATCAGGTGTTGGTATTGAGTTGTTTAATACACAAGGTAAGAAGTACCTAATAACATATAGGCTCCGATTTCCATCCACCAATAATAGGGAAAATTATGAAGCCTTGATTTTGGGATTGTAGTTTGACTTTAAGAACAACATCAAGTAACAAATGGTATATTAAGAATTATAAATAATGATGAACCAATTAAAAAATAAGTATCAATGCAATCTCTCATATTTAAATATATATAAACACATAGCTATTGAGCATTATCATTGATGTCAAAGGTACATCTTGTGAAAGATGATGTCAAAGATGACTACGCTTAATTTGATAGTGTGTGATGTGATAATATGCATAGGAGAGTGTTGTCATGAGAGAGTGATGTCTTAATAAAAATATAAAGATATAATTTTAAGGCAACTAATGTCTTATGTTTTCATGATGGTACATGTCATTAATGTTAAAGTTGCATACAATCCTAGTCATGAGCCTAGTCATGACATGAAGAGGTATGTGCATGACAATGAATGAAAAAAAGGATGTGACAATTTTATGGATATATTTGAGCATGTATGAAATAATTCATGAGAGTTTTAGGGTGAGGCTATATGGGTAGTACCTTCAGACTAGGCTTACACCTAGACTTCTCTTAGACCTTACTTGGCCTAATGAGGTATGAAGATCATATTTCAAGAAAAACTTGCATATGTGAGTATATACAAAGGTAATATAAGTTATTTTAGGCATGTTCAAAATGTTTGAGGTCATGTTTTAAAGGAAATTGAATGAAACACTATTTTATGACTTCTTGAGTTCATATAATGAGGTCTCAAGACTTGAAAAGCACTTTTTGACATTCATTGACATGTGTAACCTTTGCATGGTAATTTGAGATGCTAACAATATATGGTTAAGGGTCCTAGATAATATATCCAAGAATTGGTTTTAGATTTAATAGGTAGTCCTTTATGAATAATTGTTAACACCAAAACTTATGTTAAACCTCCCTAAAACCCTAATAAGAACCCTATGTGAAAGATATTATTTAAATCAGCTCAAAATGGATTAAAATTCCTAGATAAGATATTGTATCATTTATTCAACTCTCCCAGGTACCTATAGGTGGTGGTGGTGGTTAGTTAGATGAGATAAAAATGCACAAATACAAACTAATTTATCAATAAATTATTATATCTCTCAAAAGTTTCATTGGTCAAGAAAAATAAATAAATGGGAGAATAATAAATAATAGTTTTTTATTTCCATGATGATTTATGTATAGGTTCTCTCCTAAGTTTTCTAATTTGGTCATCCAAGTTAACCAATTGTAGACTGACGTAATGGTGTGAATAGTGAAAAACCTAAGTAGAGATGAGAAGATGGATTTGAGAGTTTAATCATGTTAGATTAATGGAGAAAAGTGGATGAAGAGTTTATTTATTAATTTTAAGTCATGTTAATTATTTAAAGAAGTTTTGGAGGTTATTTAATATGGTGAGGAGTTGTTCACAAAGTGACCTATCTGGTTTAAATAAGACTGTGTGATATAGGGTCAAGAAATTAGTCTACAAGACCAATATTTTGAATTAGACCAAAGATGTTTTCATCTAAAAATGTTATATAATCTCATAAGAACATTTACATTCATTAGACATCATGAAAAGTGTCTATACAGGTGTTGGAGGTCTAAATCACCATGACTGGTCTTTGAGTGAGATGCAATGATGTTCTTGAGGCTTCATTTCCTCAGTGAAAGTGTTAAAAACATTTGGTGATGACATTTAAGTCTTGGATACCTTTTATACATGTTAATTTTTCATATTTCAATAGCCTAAGTGTATTTGATATTTTTTTCAAGACAAACATTTGAGATATATGGGCCTAATAGGGTAGCTGGTCCTAAAGGAGCTTTCATGGTATGAAAAAAAAAACATGCCTAATAAAGTGTGGAGGAGGTTAGTATATATATTTTTATAAGTTATTTAATTGTTTTAAATTTTTGGATAAGTCCATCTAGGCCCAAGATAATCAAGCTTTGATGCTAATAAGATAAACCTAATGTAATTAGGTCTCCATGAGGCCTAATTGAGTTGTTGTATATTAAAAGGGATCCAAATATCCTTTTAATCCTATTCATAATATTTTTTAAGACCTATTCTATATCTGACCAAAGAGGTTGAATGTCTGTGGCCGACCAAGTGTTGTATGACCATGAGTCTTGTATATATACAAGGCAATTTAGGCCTATTTTGGATGTAAGCAACATAAGAAAATAAAATATTTATTGATAGAGAATAAGGAGGTATTGAAATTATACAATAATAATAGATAATATTTGTGGTGATAAAAATTTATGATGTGGATGATTTGATTCTGATTTACTTAGGGAGTTGGTGTTTCCTTTCAAGTAAGTGCTTGAGTTCATTGGGGTTTGTACTCCAAGTTGAGTTGGTGCTCAATAGATTTTGATTTTTTTTATGGGATTTTAGTCCAATCCCAATGACCACAATGGGTTTTATTTCCCTTGAGGGTTTCCCACTCATATGTGTGTTTTCTTGTGTTATGCTCATATGAATGGTCATTATGCATTGCTAGATCTTAATGTTGCTTTCATAGTTCATGAATGATTATATATAATTGAAAGAAAGTTTTTGGTACACTTATTCACCCCACTCTTATTTATCATGATTCCAATAATTGGTATCATAGTTAGGTCCTTTTAATCCATCCTAATAACTTAAAGGATATCCTAAAAGAATAAACATTTCTAGTCATCAAGTATAAGGAGGTTTCTCAACCAATAAGTCTCCTCTCTTTAATAGGAATAAATTATGAATTTTAGATCATTATAATTAAGTCCTATCTAATGTATTTAAGCTATGACATATGTAAATATATTGTTTATGGATTCACTCCACCTTCTACACTACCAACTAATGTAACAATAAAGAAGGAAAGTGAGAACAATTCTAAGGTAATGAATGCCATCTTGTGTGGTATTTCAGAGGCATAATTTATAAAGGTAATTCATTTTGATAAATCTAAATGGATTTAGGAAAAGTGGAATACCATATATGAAGGAGACACCAAAGTCAAGTTGGCAAAGTTTTAGACCCACAAAGGTAGTTTTAAATTCTAAGAATGAAGGAGGATGTAAACAATGGATTGTATCTATTAGGAGTAGATGAAGTGACAAACATCATTAGAAGTCTAGGAGATTAGTTGGAAGGATAAATCATAGTACAAAAGGTATTAATATCCCTAACATCTAGGTTTGATTTAAAGGTGTCTATTGTGGAGGAGATCAAACATCTTAACATATTATAGATGGATGAGCTTCATGGAATATTGACTATCCATGAAATGAGAAAAAGTGATAGAAGACCTTCTAAGAAGGAATATGCATCCAAATCTAAGAAGTCATAAGGTAAGAAGGCCATGGATGATACTGACACAAACATTTATGATGACAACATATAAGCCATGTTTTTCAAAAAGCTAAGGAAAGGATCAGGTAAGTATAAGGGTATGTTTCCTTTCAAATGTTTTAACTGTGGTGATATTGGTCACTTTGCATCTAAATGTCCTAAGAACGATAATACTAAGTATGATGGAGAACATGATGAAAATCATGGTGATGATAAGAACGTCTATAAGCCTAACAAGATCAAAATGGGTTTTAAAAAGTATGAAGGCAAGAAAGTATCATTCAATAATAAGAGAAGTTTCTATACCAAAGAAAAAAATAGCTCATCTAATGTAAGTGACACAAGTACATCTGATAGTGATGATGATAGTAATTATCATGATAATAATGAGACCTTATTCATGACTATATAAATATACAATGAGGGTTTTTTAAAAGTGAAAAGTATTATGAATGATGAAAAATTAGATGAAGAAGAGTATAAAGTGAACCTTGAGGCATAATTGGTGAGTCTCTAGAGGAGTTAAAGTTTCAAAGAAGGAAGAATTAAAAACTAAGATCATTAGTTAATATTTATGAGGAGAATATCAATCTCTTTTAAAAGAGGCTAATCAATAATACCAATGAACATGAAAAAATCATCAAATAGTTAGAAACTCAAATTGAAATTATCACTAAAAGTCTTAAGACAAGGGAGGAAGAATGCATCATATTTGGACTAGAAATAGAGTCCTCGAGGGTAGAATGGGATCAAGAACTAGTCAAATTTAAGACATTAGAAACATTAAAATAGTACTAAAGTCCTAGGTGATGTTTTGAATAATAAAATGTCTCCATATGATAAGGCAGGCCTTGGGTTCAAATAAGACAAAAAATAAAATAAGGAGAGTTAGACCTCAAAGAACATTGGATCATCAATAAATGAGGGTACTAAAAAGTAAATACCTATGTATAAAATATAAAATTTGAGACTCAATTTGATCATCAACAAGTTAAGAAAAACTTGACTCTTTCAAGAGAAAATAAAGGTAGAGGTGCATCATTCAATGTCATATAGACAAGGTATGTGAATTCATTCAATAGTTACTATTTCTCATGCAATCAATATGGGCATAAAGCTATGCATTGTGGACATTATGAAATAATTAATTCCTCATGGAGGAATAAAGTGAATGTTCATTTCACTAATATAAATGGAATATTGTGTTATAATTATGACTAGAGAGGACATATTAAAAATGATTGTAAGATGAGGCATATGAAGAAGGTAAATTAAGAGAAAAGGGTATATAGTCATACCATTGAGAAGTGGATCAATTAGTTATCCTTAGTGGATAATATGAAGGAGAAACAAAAGATGAAGAATATATGTTATCTTAGATTGCCTTTCAAATTCAAGATGAAGGCATGAAGTTGTATATAGATAGTCATTTCTCAATCCACATGATAGGATACAAGAGCAAGTTCATCTCATTAAAGAAGAATATTGTAGGAATTATGATATTTAGGAATAACACAACTGCCAATATAGTTAGTAAGGGCATCTTGAGTTTAGATAATGGGAAGGCCAAGATAGAGAATGTGTTATAAGTAGAAAGTTTGAAACATAACCTACTTAGTGTAAGTTAAATGGTTAACTAATGACACACACTAACCTTTCATGATATAGGGTGTGATATAAGGAGAGCTAAATCAGGAAAACTAATTGTCAATGATAAGAGAACTAAGAATAATTTATATGTTTTGAATGAGATCAAGAAGGAGATATGATTTATAGATAATATGGATGAATGTTGCCTATGGCACAAAAGGTTAGGCCACATAAACTTTGAAAATATGGTCAATATAAGCTCTAAGAATATTGTGATGAACATGCTTGAGATCACCAAACCTACAAACACTCTTTATAAGGCATGCCAACATGGTAATCAGACTAGAAGAAGGTTCAAGTGAAATGAGTAATCTACTACAAGACCTTTGGATCTAATATATACTAATCTCTATGGACCTATAATAAGCCAAAGTATTCAATGAGATAGATACTTCATGTTAATCATTAATGAATACACACAAATGACTTAGGTAACACTCTTGAAATAAAATCTAGAATCTCTTAATAAGTTCAAGGCATTCAAGTTTCTTATTGAGAATGAGAAGAATGGAAAGATCAAATGCTTGAGATCTGATAGAGGAGGATAGTTTTTTTCCAATTAATTTTATGACTTATATTAGGTCCATGGGATAAGGAGATAGTTATTAGCAATTAGGACACCTTAGCAGAATGAGGTAATGCAAAGAAAGAATAGGACAATTCAAGAGATGGCAAGAACTATGCTAAATGAGTCTAGATTATCTGATAGATATTGGAGAGAGGCAGTGATCAATGTAGTCTACATTTTTAATAGAGGATAGATAAGGACTAATGGAAATAATACTCCTTATGAATTTTGGAAAGGAAAATCTACTAAGTAGAACACTTTCAAGTGTTTTGGAGCAAATGTTTCATCAAAAGAGATGAGGAAAACTTAGGTAAGTTTAATTCTAGGTCTGATGAAGGTATTATTTTTGGATACTAATTGGTTATCTCAATCTATATATAATATAACAAGAGGTTTTAGAATATATCAAAATGCACCAATGTGAAGATTGACAAGACAAAGATATCACACTCATAGTCAAATGATACATTAGATAATTTGGACTCTAAGAATGAAGAGGAAACAATAGATATTAATGAGGAATGAGAATAAATTGAGTAAATACAAGACTAAAAAGGCCCCTCAAGATAGATTTAAATAGATCATCTTGAATCATAAATCACTAGCAACAAGGATGCATGTATGTAAATAAGGAAAAAACTATTAAGTAACCTAAATCAAGACAATGTTGTTATATTATCTAAGATTGAACCTAATAACCTTTTATAATCAAGAAAAGACAAGTTTTGGATAGGTGCTATGAATGAGGAGTTATACCAAATAGAAAATAATGAGACTTGAGAACTAGTTCATAGGCCTAAAGATAAGAATTTTATTGGTACAAAAAGGGTGTTTAGAAACAAGATGAATGAAGATGGAGAAGTCACTAGGAACAAGGATATATTGGTATGAAAGGCGTATGCACAAGTTAAAGGGGTAGAATTTGAGGATACATTTGATCTAGTAGCAAGATTAGGGGCTATTGGATTATTTCTAGCATATACAGGGTTTAAAGGATTCAAGGTATACGAGATGTATGTCATATCTACTTTTATAAATGTAAACCTGTAAGACGATGTTTACATAGAACAACATGAAGGTTTCTCCTTATTAGGTAAAAAGGAGTATGTTTGTATATTTAAAAAGTATCTCTATATTCTAAAGAAAGATCTTGGAGCTTGTTACACCATATTGGACTTGTATCTATTAGACCAACGAGTAAAAAGAGGAGATTCAAATAGTAATCTATAGATAAAGATAGAAGATAAAAATTAGTTAATAGTAGTTGTCTATGTGGATGACATAATATTTGGTGAAATTAGTGAGAATATGACTAATTCCTTTGTATAGGTGATAATAAGGAGTTTGAGATGCCCATGTTGGGAGAACTATCATTTTTTTGTGTGTTATAAATCAATCAATCATAAAGAGGTATATTTATTTCATAGGCCAAGTACCTAAGAGAGATTTTGAATAGGTTTAAAATTGAATATTCCAAGGCAGTTAGAACACCTATGATCACAAGGTTCAATTTAAGAAATGAAGATGAATCTCTAAGGGTTAATCAAACACCATATAGGTCAATAATAGAAGTTTATTGTACATATTATGTAAGTAGTAGGTATTGTGGGTAGATTTCAAGAAGATCTAAATGAAAATAATTTACAAGTAGTGAAAAGGATACTAAAGTATCTCAAGGGTATTATGGAGTTTGGGTTATGGTATCTAAGGAACAAGGTGTTTTATTTAATAGCCTATACAAATACAAATTAGGTAGGGACTCTAGATGATAAGAAGAACACTAGTGGAGGATACTTCTTCTTAGGTGAGTGCCTAGTTTCATGGATAAGAAAAAAATAACCATCAGTGGATTTAGCTACTTGTGAGAATGAATACATTCCATCAAATTCATGTTGTACTCAAGTCCTATGGATGAGATAGACCTTAAAATACTACAAGGTGGATTATGATAGTCCTAGCCCTATATATTGTGATAATACAAGTGTTATAATTGTCTCAAAGAACCCTGTCATGTACTCAAGGACTAAGCACATTCCCATTAGTTATCATTTCCTTAGAGAGTAGGTGAGTGAAAAAAGTGATAAAATTTAATATGCTTTTACAAAGGATCAGATTGCAGACAATTTAACCAAGCCACTTTTGAAGGAAACTTTTGAACTTCTAAGACATGAATTAGGTGTAGTTATTTCCCCTAGTAGTCATTAAAGAAGTCCCATGTTTAGGGGGATATAATCAAGTGATTGATTAGATCAAAGGATATGTGATTAGTGTTGTTAAGATATGGATGGAGATAGGGGGAACATGTTTGTATGGTGTTTCATAAACTCAAAATCTTGTGTGTTGTGTGTTTTGGTTTCAAAAGGTAGTATCCATGAAGTTACAAACCTCTCTTTATAATTTATGTCTAAGGGGGATAAATTTCATAATGAGGGCCAAATTGAATATTAATAGAAGGTTCTGAGAGTGGTTTCCATCAATGAAAAAGGAGGATATTTTTAACATTATCATTGATGTCAATGGTGCATCTTGTGAAGGATGATGTCAAAGGTGACTAAGCTTAGTTTGGAAATGTGTGATGTGAAAATATGCATAAGAGAGTGTTTTAATGAGAGATTAATATCTTGATAAAAATATAAAGAGATAATTTTAAGGCAATTAATGTCTTATGTTTGCATGAATACAGAGCATTGATGTTAAAATTGCATAAAAAGGCTAGTCATGAGCCTAGTCATGACATGAAGATGTATGTGCATGAAATTAATGAAAATAATCATTTTAAGGTTTTATAAAACTATTTAATCATGTATGTGAGGCATTTAATCATTCATGAGAGTTTTAGGGTGAGCCTATAGGGTTAGGACCTTTAGACTAAGCCTACACCTAGACTTATCTTAGACCCTACCTAGCCTAATGAGGTATCAAGATCATATTTTAAGGAAATTTTACATATGTGATCATGGAAAAAGGTAATATAAGTTATTTTAGTCACATTCAAAAAAATTTAGGTCATGGTTTGAAGTAAATTAAATGAAACACTATTTTAGGCCTTCTCAAGTTCATAGAATAAGGTCTCAAGACCTAAGAATAACTTTTAGATGTTTGTTGGAATTTTTAACCTTTGTATTTTAACTTTATTTATTAAATAGATATGTGTAAGGATACTAGATAATATCTATAGGCATTGGTTTTATATTTTATGGGTAGTCCTTTATGAACAATCGTTAACACCAAAACTTGTGTTAAACCTCCCTAAAATCCTAATAAGGACTTGATGTGAAAGATCTTATTCAAATAATATTAAAATGGATTTAAATACATAGTAAAGATAATGGATCATGTAGTGAAATCTCCCAGGTACCTCCAAGTGGTGGTGGTTAGTCAAATGAGAGACAAAATACATAGATACAAGCTTATTTGTTAGGAAATTATTATAGCTCTCAAAAGTTGTATTGGTAAAAAAAATGGGAGAAGAATATAGAGACTCGTTTTTCATGTCCATGATGATTTTTTGATATTTTATATCCTTAAAGTGTTCTAATTTTGTCAACCAAGTTATTCAGTTGCAAATAGACCTAATGGTGTGAAAACCAAACAACCGAGGTAGAGATGAGAAGATGGATTTGAGGGTTTGAGCATGTTATATTGATGAAAAAACATAAATTAAGAGATATTTTATGAATTTTAATTCATGTTAATTATTTTAATAAGTTTTTTAGGTCAATGAATATGGTGAAAAGTTGTTCATAAAATGACCTAGTTGTTCACATAAGACGGTGTGATATATGGTCAAAAAATTATCCTACAGGACCAATATTTTGCTTTATACCATATGAATTTTTTAATATAATAATGGTTTATAGGTCTCATATTAACATTTACATGAATTAAGATTCATTAAAAGTGTCTACATATGTGTTGGAGGTATAATTTACTATGACTGGTCTTTGAGGTAAATTAGTAGTTCTAGATGAGTGAGTTTCAGAGATGTTCTTGAGCCTTTATCTCATAAGTGAAAGTATTAAAAACATTTTTAATGACCTTGAGGTCATGTATAACCTATATCATATTTAGTTTTCCATATTTTAGTAGCCTAATTATATTTGAGCTTTATTTTTCTAAGATAGACTTTTGAGGTACACATGCCTAATAGGGTAGTTAGTCCTAAAGGAGATTTCATGGTATGAATGAAAGAAACATGTCTATTAAATTATGGATAAGGTCATTAGATGTATTTTTTATAATCTATTTAAAGGTTTTAAGTTTTTATATAAGGTCATTTAGGCCATATTGATGCTTTTAACTATCTCACAAGTTCTCTCAATGTTGATGAACACTTCTTATTTTAGCATCTAGAGGATCTAGGGCATGAGTTGCAGTTTGTGACAATATGGGATGTCTATGGTGGACTATAAGTAGAGTGTGAGAGATGTCCATAATATTTATTTAATTTGGTGGTTGGGAGCCACCAAGGTCCTTTATATTTCAAACTTTGTGATATTTATGATCCACAAACTAACCTAAGTGGAAATTAATAATGATCTTAAACTAAAGTGAGATTTGATAAAGAAAATAGAAAAAAAGGAGGGCAAGGCAAAAAATAAAATGTGATTGCAGGCTTCCATCTCAAATATCATGAAAAGTTTCTAATTATTTTGAGCAAACATGAACCAATTTATAATGTATAATAGTATGAACCCAAATTCCATCATAAACCAGGAAAGCATCAAAGGAAGTATAGAAATCAGAAGAACTAGATTTAATGTAAAGAATTTAATACTGTAACATGAATATCATGAGCACATCTAAATTTAGAGCAAATGAAACTAATTATACCTAAGATCTTTCATCTAATTTATCATATCACAAATTAACAACCTTATGATAGAAAATGTAGTTCAAAATGCAAAGAACCATTAAAATCTAATAAATTCACATTCGATTGAGAGATAACATTAGCTCTTAACACACTATTTAAATAATCCTTTCAAAATTCCTTAGTTTTATTAAATTATTTCTTGTATACAATTGCTTAGAGTCCTCCTTACAAAATGATAACTCCTACCTATTTATAGAGAATATAGGTGGTGTATTGGTTAACTTCTTGAAACATCTATATGTAATACAAGGACAACTATCCTTCATACAATGATTATAACACACTGACCTCCTATGCCAAATTAACAAATAGAACCACTGTGTGCTAATAGACTAGCATATATGCATTACAAAAGAATATTCATTTCATATTACATTGGTAGGTCCTCTTTGTTATCTTTGCTTGAGGATGCCCTTCACCCTAGTGTGTTTTTCTTTAATTAGCTCAAAATCTACTACATTTTTCATCAAACAATCCTCTTCTTGATCTGCCAATGTATTGGATTCTCTATCACTTTCGGCCATGAGTTCTTGGATTCATTGTGACTCTAAAATTTACCTTCCTAAGGTGAGGATGATGTCAAGGACATTATGATTGTCCTTGATAGACTAAACTCGGTTCTCTTTGATGTTATGGATAAATAAATGAACCCTTTATTTGAATTATTCATCATCTATCAAGATCATGGAAATGGGTTGATAGGGGTTTGCTAATAAGGTCCCCAAGAGTTTATCCATTCTATCTATCAAGTCCCTATCCTCCTTCATAAAATTGTTGACACTATTATACCAAGTGATTAGGTCCTATATTTTATCCACTATGACTCCCAGGAGGATGTCCAAATGTCCTAGTTTGATGATTTTGATGTCTTGGACTTATTTTTTAGTATGCACATTGATTAATTAGGTTGTCTAGAGTTCTACCATTGAATTATTAATGCCTATGACATTTTAGCTTGGTGGGTCAAGGCACTTAATATGAGCTTCATGAGATTTTTCCATAATATTTGTTTATTTTGGTGGTTAGTAAGCCATTAGGGTTCTTTATATTTGAAAATTTGAGATATTTATGATCCAAAAACTAACCTAAGTGGATATTAACAATGATATTAAACTAAAATCAGATTTGATAAAGATATAAAAAATTAGGGTGAGGCAAAAATGAAAACATGATTGCAAGCTTCCATCTCAAATAACTTGACAAGGTTCTAATTGGTTTGAGTATGCATGAACCAATTTATGATGTAAAATAGTATGAACCTAGATTCCATCATAAACCAAAAAATCATCAAAGGAAATATAGAAATCACAAGTAATAACTAGATCTACATTAAAGAATTTACTACTATAACATGAATAGCATGAGCACATCCAAATCCAGAGCAAATGAAATGAAGTGATCTTTTATCTAATTTAGCATAGCACATTTTAACAACCTTATGATAAGAAATGTATCTCAAAATGCAAAGAACCATTCAGATCTAAGACATTAACATGAAATTTAGAGATAGCATTAACTTTTAACATACTATTCAGACAATCCTTTCATAATTCCTTAGTTATATTAAAATGCTTTCTTTTATACAATTGCTTAGAGTCCCTCTCTTTACAAAATGATAACTAATACCTACTTATAGAGAACATAGGTGGTGTACTAGTTAACTTCTTGAAACATCTATATGTAAGACAAGGATAGCTATCCTTCATAGAAAGATTACAATACACATGACCTCCTATGTCAAATTGACAAATAGAATCAATATATGCTAACAAACTAGTATATATGCATTACAGAAGAATATTCCTTTCATATTACATTAGTGGGTCCTCTTGGTTATCTTTTATTGAGGATGTCCTTCACCCTAGTGTGTTTTTCTTTAATTAACTCAAAATCTACTACAAGTTTCATCAAACAATCCTCTTCTTGATCTGCCAATGTATTGGATTCTCTATCACTTTCGACCATGAGTTCTTGGATTCATTGTGACTCTAAAATTTACCTTCCTAAGGTGAGGATGATGTCCAGGACATTATGATTGTCCTTGATAGACTAACCTTGGTTCTCTTTGATGTTATGGATAAATAAATTAACCCTTTATTTGAATTATTCATCATCTATCAAGATCATGGAAATGGGTTGATAGGGGTTTGCTAATAAGGTCCCCAAGAGTTTCTCCATTCTATCTATCAAGTCCCTCTCCTCCTTCATAAACTTGTTGACACTATTATACCAAGTGCTTAGGTCCTATATTTTATCCACTATGACTCCCAGGAGGATGTCCAAATGTCCTAGTTTGATGATTTTGATGTCTTGGACTTATTTTTTAGTATGCACATTGATTAATTAGGTTGTCTAGAGTTCTACCATTGAATTATTAATGTCTATGACATTTTAGCTTGGTGGGTCAAGGTACTTAATATGAGCTTCATGAGATTTTTCCGTAATATATGTTTATTTTGGTGGTTAGTAAGCCATTAGGGTTCTTTATATTTGAAAATTTGAGATATTTATGATCCACAAACTAACCTAAGTGGATATTAACAATGATATTAAACTAAAATCAGCTTCGATAAAGATATAAAAAATTAGGGTGAGGCAAAAAAGAAAACATGATTGCAAGCTTCCATCTCAAATAACTTGACAAGGTTCTAATTGGTTTGAGTATACATGAACCAATTTATGATGTAAAATAGTATGAACCTAGATTCCATCATAAACCAAAAAATCATCAAAGGAAATATAGAAATCACAAGTAATAACTAGATCTACATTAAAGAATTTACTACTATAACATAAATAGCATGAGCACATCCAAATCCAGAGCAAATGAAATGAAGTGTACCTAAGATCTTTTATCTAATTTAGCATAGCACAAATTAACAACCTTATGATAAAAAATGTATCTCAAAATGCAAAGAACCATTCAGATCTAAGACATTAACATGAAATTTAGAGATAGCATTAACTTTTAACATACTATTCAGACAATCCTTTCATAATTCCTTAGTTATATTAAAATGCTTTCTTTTATACAATTGCTTAGAGTCCCTCTCTTTACAAAATGATAACTACTACCTACTTATAGAGAACATAGGTGGTGTACTAGTTAATTTCTTGAAACATCTATATGTAAGACAAGGATAGCTATCCTTCATAGAAAGATTACAATACACATGACCTCCTATGTCAAATTGACAAATAGAATCAATATATGATAACAAACTAGTATATATGCATTACAGAAGAATATTCCTTTCATATTACATTAGTGGGTCCTCTTGGTTATATTTTATTGAGGATGTCCTTCACCCTAGTGTGTTTTTATTTAATTAACTCAAAATCTACTACAATTTTCATCAAACAATCCTCTTCTTGATCTGCCAATGTATTGAATTCTTTGTCACTTTTGGCCATGAGTTCTTGGATGCATTTTGCCTCTAAAATCCACCTTCCTAAGGTAAGGATGATGTCAAGGACATTCTAATTATCCTTGATAAATTGGACTTGGTTCTTTTTGATGTTTTATATGAAAAGATTAACCCTTTTTTTGAATTCTTCATCATATATTAGGCCCATGGTAGTGGGTTGAGAGGGATTTGCAAACAAGGTCCCCAAGAGTTTCTCTATTTTATCTATCAAGTCCCTATCCTCCTTCATGAAATTATTGACACTATTATACTATGTGCTTAGGTCCTATATTTTATCCATTATGAATCCAAAGAGGATGTTCAAATGTCTTAGTTTGATGATTTTCATGTCTTGGACCTATTTTGTAGTATGCACATTGCTAAATTCAACTATCTTGTCTCTGGAGTCCTACCATTGAATGATTAATGCATGTATCATTTAATCTTGGTGATTCATGGCACTTAATCTGAGATTCCTAGTCTTCAATCCTTTAAATATGTTAAGAAGAGACTTATTTAACATCTTCAAAATGTCCTTAGGGATTGAAAATGTATCCTGTGCTTCCAAGTCCTACTTCTCCTTTTCTAGGTTGATGATTCTTTGTTTCATTCCCTTGACCCCAACTAAGGTAATTGATGATTAGGCCTCAATAAAAAAAATTTGTTCTCTTGATGGATGGGGTGTTCCCCTACTATTTTACCTTGTATAGGAATTAGACCCAAAAAATGCTCCACTCTTTGGAAGGTGAATTTTTTAGTGCCAATAGTGGCCTTCTTTATTGTTACCCTCTAAAACCTTGCTATGATTGGATTATACTTCATAGTGGATGCTGGTTCAAAGAATTTGGGTACCTCCAAGATCTCAATTCTAGTACCACTTGATGCTTGAGGATCTTTCATTCCTTTGCCACTCTCTTTAATTACCTCAATAATCCTCCTTTCTTCCTGCTCTTTCATGAGGTTTCTAATCCAAGGTTTGATACCATCATGGGTATCAATAATTGTAGCTATGTTAAGTACCAATGAATGTGATTAGGATGGAATATTTTGGATCTTTTCATATATGAACTAGTAAGGGATGACAAGTCCATGTACAGGGAATGTATCACTTAACAAGTTAACTTCACTAATAGGATGGGTCCATGTCACTTTTGGTTTTTTGGAGGACCTAGGAATAAGAGCCATATCTTCTTCCATTTTCTTTAGTGAGATAGGGATTAAATCCAAATCTATTTCCTTTTTCTTTTCCATCTCACCTACCTAAGGTTCCTCAGCTTGTGCCAACTCAGATGTGGCCTCTTCAATTCCCTTATCTTACTAATTTGACCCATAGGTCTCTACAAGCTCTTTGAAGCATTCTTCAACTATTTCATATGGTTCGAGGGAAATCATATCAATGTGATCTATTGGAGAAGGTGGTCTTAGAGGTGGAAATGATGATGAATGACCTTCTCCTAGCCTTTCTTCCAATTTTCTCTCACTAGGTCCTTAAATTTGGAGCACTTGGTGTTGTGGTAGTCTTGGAGGTGCTCTTAAGGTGGAAGACAATAAATGATATTATAATAGGTTCATATACTAGATTTATCTAGTTGGCTTCTCCTCTCTTTACAATCTCTGCTCAAGTTTGAAGCCATGTTATCTACACCTCACTAGAACTTCCTCAAATTTTACAACCTTGATGTAGAAATGGTCATATGGGACAACCATATGCTCATTGGTCACTTGGGTCTACTTCTTATATTATAGATGGAGGACAACTTTTTTATTTGGGTCCCATTATTTGAGGTAATCCTTTTTAAAATAAAAGGCATCTCTATGTTTGGACATAACATCCAACTATTTCCAGACATGGATCATGGTTTTTCCAATCAAGAATGGAAAAGGATGAAAATTTCCCTTCTTCTTCTTTCTGCATACATTGTAAATCCCTTGGAGGAGTTGGTAAGCAATTTCTTATTCATCCAATTTGATAGGGACATGAATTGGAAATCTATATGGATATGTCATGACTTCTTCCATCCTAATGACAATGCAATCTAGGTAATACCACATGTCACCCATGGGCTCTACATATTTTTTGATGAGGGGGTACACTTTGGGAAAGGGGTTCCCTATGATAGTCTTAACCAAAGTAGGATATATGCAATCACAAATTAATTACATGTGACCCCTATATTTAAGGACATATAATTTTGAATAATGATGGGATATGGTAATATTTATATGGGAAGACCAGTTATTGATATTAAGAATATATGTGAAGGCCATCAATGAGTCTAATAGATAGGACATCATGGTGAATTATTGGATGGTTTTCCTTTTTATGCCATAAAATTGTCTTCCCAAGTGGATGCTAATCAATTCTCCAATAGGTGGAGTTAGCTTCTATTTCACCATGAAATATATGTAGCAAACCCATCTAGGGCTGACATAGGTTATGGCGGTTACCCTTAAATCTTTATTTAATAGGTTCATGATGATATTAATGCCTTACCTAAATTTTATAATATGGATCTTCCCATCATGGTTCTTAGATATGTGGGTTCCCTGGTTTAACCAGGGTCTTAGAATAGTGTCTAAATTATGCTTGGTAGTCTATTCTTTGATGTTGGGGAGGTCTATATGGGTCCTAAGGAATTTATAGTATCCCTAGAAAGCTACAAGGGTAATTTGTGCTATCTTTTTTGAGACATCTTCCCTAACTATCCAATCACCATCAATTCTACAATTAATAACAATAAGTGTAAGGATATCTATGCAATGGAGTACCTCTAGCTTTGTAGCTACTCAATGTAAACCAGACATTTGAATTGTAACCAATTCATTAAATTTCCTCTTGGTTATTGTGATCATTTATTCATTATAAGTGAGAGGCTGCATTTCCTCGACAACAAATAAGATCTCAGACTAGTTCTTCATTCCATTATTGAGTGCCCTATTGTCTAATTCTATGTCTCCAAAACATCTTCCCTAATTATCCATAGATAAATGCAATACTACCTCTTTTTTCCATTTTTACCTGGCTATTAGCATGATTCCTTAGCTTGCTTAGGTATATGACTAGATTTTCTTTGCTCAGGATGAAATTTGAGCTTGTTTGATGCAATTTTTTCTCAATAGTCAAGAATTAAGGATTTATGTTGTTCTGCTAGGCCTTCTTAGAGCTTTAATGCTGAAGGTGGTGGAATTCATAAATTTTTTTGTGCCTTAGATCTTATGGATAGCCTCACTTATGCAAATTATTTATTTTTAGGTCCATCAAATCTTTGGATTTGTCATTTAGTGCTTATATGGTTTCTACATGGCCTTTCCCATGAAAATTCCTTTGAAAACTAGAAGTTCGTTTTCAAATCAAGTATTTTA